>JAXQQM020073525.1:0-98288 GCA_034641835.2 Pinus albicaulis | reverse complement strand
GGTAAGTTCTTTCATTTGTTGAGACATCGAAATTGATGAATTCTGAATGCCGAGTTCTTGTTTCCGGACTCCGTTGGCAGTTCCAACAGGGTTTTTCCTTCCTCCTACATCAAAAAGTCTCTGGCTGTTTGAACTGGAAGATTTTCACCTATAACCTTCTTTAAGCATGAAACATGGAAAACTGGATGCACTCGTGAAGAAGCAGGAAGCTCCACTTTGTATGCCATAGTACCAATCTTTTGCAACACCTTGTAAGGACCATAGTACTTTGGCGATAATTTATTATCCTTCTTAGCTTGCTTGAGGGACATTTGTTTGTATGGTTGTAGCCGTAAAAATACCCAATCTCCTACATAAAAACTTCTCTCACTGCGATGTTGATCTGCCTGTTGTTTCATTCGATTTTGTGCCAAATTTAGGTTATCCTTTAAGAGTTGGAGAACTTCTTGTTGATGCTTGATGTGATCCTCCACTGCTTGAACCCTAGAATTTTCCCTTAAAGAATATGTGATGGACGGTGGATGATATCCATAAAGTGCCATAAATGGGGTCATTTTTGCTGCAGTATGGAAGGAAGTGTTATACCACCATTCAGCGAGAGGTAACCACTTGACCCATTGTGCTTGCTTATCAGATACAAAACAACGAAGATATCCTTCCAAACTTTTATTCACTATCTCTGTTTGACCATCGGATTGAAGATGATAAGATGAGCTATGAGCTAGTTGAGTACCCAAACAAGAAAATAATTCCGTCCAAAAATTTCCTGTAAAAATGGGATCTCTGTCACTTACAATAATCTTCGGGTTTCCATGTAGCTTTTGAATTGTTTCCATAAATGTCGTAGCAACTGTACTTGCTTTAAATGGATGAGATAATGCACAAAAGTGTGCATACTTGGTAAGTCTATCAACTACCACCATGATGACACTCTTTCCTTCGGACTTAGGTAAACCCGTGATAAAATCCATTGAAATCTCCTCCCAACGTTGACTTGGAATGGATAAAGGTTGTAGAAGTCCTGGGGTCTTAATTGTTTCCACTTTATTCTGCTGGCAAACCAAATATTCCGCCACAAAATTTTGAATATCAGATTTAAGGCCATCCCAAAAAAATTCTTTCTTCACCCTGTGGTAAGTTTTTAAAAATCCTGAGTGTCCTCCTAAAGGAGAAGTGTGCAATTCCAGAAGAATCTTTTGTTTTAGTTGGGAATTATTGCAAATATATAAGCGATCTTTGTACCATAAGGAATCATTTTTCCAACTAAATGTATCAGATGTACTAGGATCTTGCTGCAACTTTTGAATGAGTGTCCATACATCTTTGTCCTTCTTCCATTCATCTCTTGCTTCAGTTATCCAATCTGGTTGGATAATAGAAATGGCACAAAGCAATGCTTCCACCTCTTCATTCTTTCTTGAGAGTGCATCCGCAACAACATTAAGCTTTCCTTTTTTGTAGATTATTTCAAAGTCATAACCCAACATCTTTGTGACCCATTTTTGTTGCTCTTCTGAAGATAGTCTTTGTTCCAAAAAGTGTTTAAGACTATCATGATCAGTTTTTACCTTGAAGTGTCTTCCCATTAGGTAAGGTCTCCATTTATTTAGTGCATGCAGTATTGCTAACATTTCCTTCTCATAAATAGGTTTCTGTAAATACTTTCCTTTGATTGGACGACTTTCAAAAGCAATGGGTCTTCCTTCCTGCATTAAAATAGCACCAATTCCATTTCTTGAGGCATCACATTCCACAATAAAGGTTTTTGTGAAGTCTGGCGTAGCTAAGACCGGTGCTAGGCACATTGCCTCTTTAAGATGTTCAAAGGCCTTAGTTGCTTTAGGAGTCCATGAAAATGCATCTTTCTTCAATAATGTTGTTAGAGGTGCTGCTATTCTCCCATAATTCTTAACAAACTTGCGATAATACCTTGTTAACCCGAGAAATCCTCGCAATTTCTTTATGGTTGTGGGGACTTTCCATTCCGTAATGGCTTTAATTTTGTTAGGGTCTACTTTAACACCCTCGTGAGATACAATATGACCCAGATATTCCACCTCTTGTACTCCAAAGAAACATTTGGATGTTTTTGCATATAATTGTTTCTCCTGCAATAGTTTGAGCACCCTGTCAACATGTTGAACACGATCCTTCCAAGACCTGCTGTAGATTAGTATATCATCAAAAAATACTAGCACAAATTTTCTAAGGAAGGGTTTGAAAATGGAATTCATCAACCCTTGAAATGTAGAAGGTGCATTGGTAGGGCCAAAAGGCATGACCAAAAATTCATAATGACCCTCATGAGTTCGAAATGCTGTTTTTGGAATATCTTCAGTCTTCATTCTAATTTGATGATATCCTGAACGAAGATCCAACTTGGTAAAATAAATTGCTCCATGTAATTCATCCAATAATTCATCAATCACAGAATGGGAAATTTATCTTTAATGGTGAGCTTATTGAGCTCCCTATAATCCGGACACATGCGCCATGATCCATCCTTCTTGTGTACCAATACTACAGGAGCAGAGAAAGAACTTTGACTAGGTTGAATTATACCCGCCTCTAACATTTCTGCAATCATACGTTCAATTTCGCTCTTTTGGAAGTAAGGATATATATAAGGCCGATGTTTGGAGGAACACTTCCCGGAATCAAATGAATAGCATGATCATGATCACGAATAGGTGGGAGTCCTTTGGGAGTTTCAAACACCTTGGAATGATTGTCCAAGACTTGTTGGAGATCTGCAGAAATAGATGATTTTGATGTTGGAACTTCTAGTGAGCATAATTATGCAATTACGCCTCGCTGTTCTTTCTTTAGAAGCTTTGTCATGACATTAGAGCTTATTATCCTTCCTGGCTTCCCCGCAATACCCCGTAATTCGACTTCCTTTCCTTCTGAAAAAAATTTCAAGAAAAGTTCTTGAAAATTAAAAGCTACCGTCCCCAAAGATTGTAACCATTGTACTCCTAGCACAACATCAGCACCTCCCATAGGAATGGAAAGCATTGGACTAGTCAATACATATTCCCCCATGGTTAGCTTGATATTATAGCATTTTCCAGAGAAATTTATAGTTCCTCCATTTGCAACCATCACTTGACATTCTGGTGCTGGGTATAGGAAACAATTTAATTCCTTGGCTACCTTACAATGAATAAAATTATGGGTGCTACCTGAATCAATCAATACTATTACCTTTTTCTTCTTGATATGTCCTTCTATCTTGAGAGTTTGAGGAGTGGTAATTCCTGCCAGTGCATTACACGATATGGTCGGATTCATTTCTTCCTCTTCTAGGGCTGGTTCCCGGTGTATATCCTCTTCTTGTTCATTTTCTTCTTCCTCTTCACAATCTATGTAAAATAATTTCTTCTCAGCACACTTATGACCTTTAGTGTATTTGCTATCACAACTGTAGCAAAGCCCTTTGCTCTTTTTTCTTCCAATTGTTGTGGTGTCAACCTTGTAGGTTGTGGAAATCTAGGCGTAGCAACACTTCCTTCTTTATAGAATTGAGTGGTAGGCTTCCTTGTCGCCACAATTTTACATTCAACTTTTCTTGCCAACCTGAATGCCTTCTCCAATGAATCAGGTTCCAAAACGCGAACTTCATGTTGGATGTTATCCTTTAAAGTGCCTAGGAAGAGATCAATCCTGTGTTCCTCTCGAATATCAGTTACCCTTATATTCAATTTTTGGAAGTCCTCGATGTGCTGCCCCACTAAACCCTTTTGTTTGAGATTTATCAATTGGGTAAAGAAGGTGTTGCTCTTTGTATCCTCATAATGTGCTATCATTTCCTCCGTAAAAATTGACCAAGTGACAATTTTTTTACGGGAGCAAAGCCATCGATACTATACAAATGTATTTTGTTCTAAATGTAAAGTTGCAATGCGTACCTTTTGTGTGTTTTGCACATTATTGAGATCAAAATATTGCTCCATCTGTAGTATCCATGTTACGGGATCCTTGCCATCAAATTTCCTCATATCCATCTTTGGAATATGGTGGTTCTTCAATCCAACATTAGAGTTTATGAAATCACGATTAACATTTGTTTTTTCCTCATCATGAGTTTCTTCTATTATCTTTTCGCCATTAGGAATCATTTCTTGTATCAACTTTGACAAGCCTTCCTTCAAACCTTCCATGTCTTCCTTCAAACCTTCCATTTTTTCTTCCATACCATCTTTCAAACCTTCCATCATAGCTTCCATACCTTTATTCAAACCATATATCTTAACTTCCATGCTTTTCTTCAAAACATCCATTTCATTTTTTGTTGCTCTTTGCGAGAGCGAAATTTGGTGCATTTGCTCTTGTAATTTTGTTATGTCATGTTGCATTTCTTCATCTTCATGAGCCATAGTAGAGCGTTCTGAAGGCTTAATGGGTGTTGAATTCTTTTTAGGGGGCATTTTAGAACCCAATACTGATATCTATTCTACAATATGCCCTTGGAATCAATTCAAATTGATTCTTCAAACAAGACTTATGCAATTCGGAAAAAAATACACAAATTTTTCTTGATTTTGAGGAGCTCGATATTGAAATTGGATTATCTTTGTGATTACGAATGTTCAATATCTAAAATTTGGCCCTGCAGTAGCCCTCTGAATCCTCTTTCGAATTCCATAGGTCTGACCTGATTTGGATTCTTCAAGACAAAGTTATCTCCAATCTCCCACAATGACCTAATTATGGATTGGTTTAGTAGAGAGAACTCGTAAGACTGGAAACGTATCAATGTTTTCTCCTTTGGCTCTGAAATTGATAGACAAAAAACTATAGTCCGTTTAATTCCAGCCACTTTTACAGAATTCCAATCCGATGCTCAGAGAGAGAGTTATGAATGTTTTCCCATGATCACCTCTTTGAGATGAAATTAGGAAACCTGAAGAAGACATAACTTCCACAGATCATATCTCCAAAAATATTGCGAACCAAGCTCTGAAATTTTGCAAAAATCTTCCTCAGGATTTTGGCTTTGCGCTCTAAAAATGTCATCTTCTGAAACTTCGTAGAAAAAAAAATTATAGCGAAAATGCCACGATGACCTGTTTGGTGCAGCAAAACCCTAGAATCCAAAGCTCTGATACCAAATGTTGTGAAACCAGCTCCAAAAATAGAGGAAGAGAGATACCAATGCCTTAGAAATAAGCCACTTTGAGGGGGAAACCTCCAATACATTACATGAATAAACAATACTTGGATGATACAATTGACAAATCCTCCTTTCTATATATAGAAGTCCATGGGGCCACAATGTAATCCTAGATGACCTAACAATAATAATGTAAGGGCACAATAATAACAATATGGGGGTTACAGGGGTACAATAATAACAATAAGGGGGTTACACTAACAACAATAAGGGACTATACTAGTAATATAGGGACCTAGAAAACATGGATACTACAGATGGAGCAATATTTTGATATACATGATGTGCAACACACACAAAAGGTACGCATTACATATTTATATTTAGAACCCAATCAGTTTGTATGGTATTGATGGATTTTTTCTCGTAGATCACTTGTCACTTGGTCAATTTTTATGGAGGAAATGATAACACATTACGAGGATACAAAGAGTAACACCTTCTTTATCCAATTGAGAAATCTCAAACAAAAGGGTTCATTGGTGGAACACAGTGAGGATTTACAAAAAATGAATATTAGGATAACTGATATTCCAGAGGAGCATAGAATTGATGTCTTCATAGGGACTTTAAAGGATAACATCCAAGATGAGGTTCACCTTTGGGAACTTGATTCATTGTAGATGACATTCAGGGTGGCAAGAAAAGTTGAAAGAAAAATTATGGCAACAAGAAAGTATACCACTCAAAACTATAAAGATGGAAGTGTTTATGCTCTTAGCTTTCCACAACCTACAAGGTTGACATCACAACAATTGGAGGGAAAAATAGAAAAAGGGCTTTGTTACAATTTTGATAAAAAAAATACACTAAAGGTCATAAGTGTGCTAAAAAGAAATTATTTTACATAGATTGTGAAGAGGAGAAAGAAAAGGAACAAGAGACATCAAAAGAAGAGGATATACACCAAGAATCAACCACACAGAAAGAATAAATGAATCCGACCATATATTGTAATACATTAGTGAGAATTACCACTCATCAAACTATTAATATATAAGGATATATCAAGAAGAAGAAGGTAATAGTGCTGATTGATTCAGATAGTACCCATAATTTTATTCATTGTAAGATAACCAAGGAATTGAATTGCTTTCTATATCTAACACCATAGTGTCAAGTGACGGTTGCAAATGAAGGAACTATAAATTTCTTTTGAGAGTTCCATAATATCAATCTAACCATGGGGGAATATGTATTGAATAGTCCAATGCTTTCCATTCCATTGGGTGGTTACAATCCAACTATAAATCAATCCAATGGTTACAATATTTTCTTTGTGGACAATAGCTTTTACTTTTCAAGAAATTTTCTTGATTTTTTTTGGGAAGGAAAGGAAATTGATTTAAGGGGTTTCATGTTGAAAATGAAGCAAGAAAATCTAGTTTTGAATGAGCAGTTCAAGATGCAGCATAGACAGTAGCAAAGGCAGGTGTTCCAGTTGTTTAAGTAAGTAATTAAGTTGTTTATTTTGTTTCGGGTGTTCCAGACGCTCCACCTCCAGCAGCACCTACAACACTAGCAGATCGATATCGAGTTGTTGACCTTGAAGCCAGGTCGATAGCCAGATACGTAGTGTCATCTGATCCCAGGTCTATAGCCAGTGTACCACACCTCCCTAGCGCTTCATGAAGTAAGAGGTGCTAGGTATTCCAGTGGATAGGTTGTATGGAATTAATAAAAGGTAAGGGCAAGGGTAAAGGGATCGTGACTAGCATGCATGCCTCTCCTCCCTTAATATGAAGCAAATTCAAATTTCAATTTTAGTATAATACTTGGAGGTAGTTAAATGTAACTCAGTAAATTTGAGTTGGAGACACTTGAGTTCAGTTCTACATGATTGATTGCTAATTTCTAGTAATATAATTCAATTAAGTTGAGTTATTGTAAGTTAAAATAGCTCCAACTGTTGGAGACACTAGTGGAGGATCAAGTTGTGCAGTGTAACTTCAGTCACACTCAGTGGTCATCTAGTTAACTGATCAATCAACCTAAAATAAATGATTCATGCAGAGAATTCAAGTTACCAAGATGATATTGGAGTTGAAGGGAAGTGTGCTATTAGTTGTAAACTAATCCAAGTTATACAGGTGGTGCCTTTAGTCAGATAATTGACCTATGGTAATTGCCCAATTCGTTGGTGAGAAATTACTAAAAAATAGGGGCAATTTCCCAAGGGAACAATGCAAGGAAATATGAGCTTGGAGGCTCAAAATTTTGGTTATGTATTGGCCAAGTTTAGTCAGTTAGGAAGAGGATAGAAGATACAATTCTAGGTTGAGCTCAAGGTTGAGTAGAGCATATTGTATTCATCCATACTCTTTAATTAATGCAATACAAATAGTAAGGGGTTTTGAGCAGTTTCTTTCCCATAGATAAATCTCTGTGTATGTGTGTTGATTCTTAATTCATGTTAATGATTTGTGTTCTTGATCATGAATTTTTTTCGTATATCAGTAGAGTAGATTCTAGCATTGTGATTTAGTAAATTTCATGAGCAGTTTAGAATCTACACATTAATTTCTACATGGTATCAGAGCTAGATTCACAGTAGAGAAGATAATTTGAAGTTGTATTTACAGGAGGATTGGATTTGCAGGATCAATTCTTCAGAGCTAGAAGAATGGATTTATATGGACTAAGACTTGAGTATGCCCTCGAGGGAAGATCAAATTATTTTGGTTGGAAGGACCACATGGAGGCAGCGTTGGAAGATAATGGATTGAAGGAATTTGTTGATAGTGATATTCTGAAACCAATAGTAGCTGATACTCATAATATAGCAGTAACTGATACTCAAAATCTAGCAGAATGGAAGAAGAATGTATCAAGGGCGAGGAGAATAATATTGGAGGGAGTACGAGACCATATTGTCTCCAATATCCAGGGAAAAGAGACTTCGTATACACTGTGGCAAGCATTGACAGATCTGTTCCAGAATAATATTAGCGACCACAGGAAGTTAGTGCTCAAGGACAAGCTTCGAATTATAGAGATGCATAATAATGACTCAATTCAACAATATTTGTGCGGGTTCACACAATTTCGTGACGAACTTGCAGGATTTTGTGTCATAGTACTAGATGATGATTTGGTGAGCCTAGCCCTTCTAGGCCTTCCCAAGAGCTAGAATAACTACCAAGATTGGGTAAATGGGAGGGAGAAACTACCAAATTTGGAGCACTCTGGTCTAATTTGGTAAAGGAGGAAATAAGGTAGAATACTAGAGATAGGGCTTCATCCAAGGTCGAGGATGAGGAGAACTATGCATTGGATGGAAAGGAAAAGAAAGGGAAAGGGAATAAATACCAATTCAAAGAAGAATATTGTCAAGGGGGAAATAAGAAAGACTTATCCAGAATCAAGTGCTTTCACTGTCATGAATTTAGGCACTATGCCATGTGTTAGTATGAATTCTTTGTCTAAGCGTACGAAAAAGAACCACTTTAGCTACGCATAACTAATAGCCCTAACAACAATAATGGCTGCAAAACATCTTCAGATCTGCAATTAGTAGTTAAAGTGCTGCAACAAACAGATCTATAAATGGAAAGATATTAAGTAGTGAAGTAAAGAGTTTGCTCCATGCATCCAACAGACAAGACAAGAACACGATTTTTGAATGAATTTTTATATTACAGGGCACCTGGGAGGAAACAAGAAGGTGTATCCAAATCTCCTCAATGGGATGGGTTCTTTGTAGTCCTCAACACTTCAGATCTAAGCTTTCTCTCTCTTGTAGATGTAGAAAACCCAATGTAGAAGGTAGAGCTCAATGGGAGCAACAATGGCAAAAAATGAGACCGAGTGTATAGATCCAGAGTGATCTAGTATGCAACAAAAGGTGAAGAATGATGGGGGAAACCCTCCTATTTATAACAAAATATTGGGTCCTTCTAGATCTTGGTGCATGATTAAAATAATATTAATCACATCTAGATCCACCTCTATGGAATATTTTATTATTATTTGTTGGAGGGAAAGGGTGTTTGACTTGGGTCAAATCCCTTGATTAGTGAAAAATAAATAAATAAATGATTTATTTATCTTTTAAAGGAAGTGGTTGGGATATAATCAAATAAATAATGATTTATTTGATTAATGGTGGTTGATTTGGTCATATTTAACAAGGAATATTATTTAAATAATTATTCCTAGAAAATAATAAGATAACCATGGGTTTATCTCATTAATTTCTTTGTTTTTGGGTTAAACATGACTGGGAATAATAATTAAATTATGGTTTAATTAATTATTCCTTTTGGGGTTTCCCAATTAACATAGTGAAAGCAGTTTTACTTGGGGTAAAACCGGTCTTACATGGTGTACTTGGGTCCATCTAATGATGAAGAGTTAGATGACCAAAAAATGGTGTAACACCATGAAATTTCCACACAAGAATGAAAGCAAGAAGAGGTCAGGAGGAGTGGAAAGTGAAGCTATAGCTTCAAAAATCAAGCTTGATTTTACTCTCATTGCATGCATGGAAAGCACAGTGATGGGAAGGAAGCATGTGATATCTCAACAACAGTGTTGTTGGTGTCCAAGTGTGAACAAATATTCAAACCCTTTTTCACTACAAGGAAAAGACCCTCTAGCGGATGTTTTTGAGGAACCCCTTATAAAAATACCCCAGATATCTGTTTCTAGCGGAGGTTCCTAGAGGAGGTTGGCGAGCGGAGGTTTTTGCAGATGTATTTCGTTCGATGCTCTTATCACCGTAAAACGCACCAGTGCGTTCAACACGAGAAAGCACCGGTGCAGTTAAAAAATTGGAACACCAGACACCGTGCGCTTCGTACACACCCACCCGGTGTGTTGTATTTCTGTAGAGCACCGGTACTTTACATAAGTTGCGCACCGGCACCTCATAAAAAACGCGCGAAAAGTTGAACCGCCCGGGTCGACCTTAAACGCACCGGGTCGCCAACGCACCGGGCCGCCCTGAAATCTCCGCGCACCGGCACATGGTTAAATAAACAAAAAATTACGGCCAAAAAACCGCACAAAACATAGGCACACCTGAACTATGCACTCCTAACACACCCGCCCGTTGCATCATGTTATTGTACAACACCAGCCTTTACATCTTTATCGCATTGGTGCTTTCAAAAACATGCGCAAAAAGATATTGCCTCGTGTGGAATAAATCAAACCACACCGGGGTGCCTGCTACATCCCGCGCGTGACCAGATGGTTAAATAAAAATTTACGCCAAAAACCGCACAAAACATTGGCACATCGAAAACTGTGTGCTCCGTACACACAACATAGGTGCCTTTAATTACGGAACAACACCGGTGTGTGTCAAATCGTTAGCCCCGGTGCCTCATAAAAAGTGCGCAGAACAAAAATCACCTATGGCAGAATGACGGAAATGCACCAGGGTCCCCATAAACATCGCACACCGGAAAAGGGTTAAATAAAAAAAAAATTGCGGCCAAAAAATCGCACGAATCATTGGCTTACCGGACACCATGCCCGATGTGTCATATCACTGTAGAGCACCGATTCATTATAGATACGCCACCCCGGTGCTTCATAAAATCACACGAAAATAGAAGACACCCAGAGCGACATATAGTAAACGCACCGGTACGCCAGTAAAAACCCCGCGCACCGGAACATGGTTAAATAAAAAAAAATTACGGTCAAAAAACCACATTTTTCACTTTTTCCAGTGCTACAGAGCTCTCAGGCACCGATGCAAGTTATCCTTGTTTGAGCCACCCTGACATCTGTGCCCCATTTCACTTATTGCACGCATTGTTGCTGTGCATTGCCACCAATATCTAACTTGAATTTTATAAAACAGCGGACAAATTTTCTTTTGCAAATTATATAGCCAATATGCATCCTCGATGGGTAAATGTACAGGTATTTTTCTTTTTTTTCCATAATTAAACCTTTTAGTGGATTAGAATTTCAAAAAACCTTAAAATTAACCATTAAAAAAAATAAAAAAATTGGTCGCGCGGTGCGCTCGAGCCGTTCGGCTTGCACCGGTTTGTGATACTGCCTGTAACTTTACAGGCCGCACCACAACCGGTGCTAATGGTATCTGCATTGGTAATGGGGCAGTATCGCCAGGCGCACCGTGTTATTTTAATTTTTTTTTAAAAATGCTGTGCGGTCGTTTACCAGGCTGCATCATTGACAATGTGGTATCACGACAACAAGGTGCGTTGATGGAATTATCCGCCCTGGGGTGCGTAATGTGGTCAGCGCACCACATACTGCAATTCGATATTATCAATGGTTCGGCCTGGTAAACCAGTGCTAAGGGTATCCGCACCACTTCCGGGGCGATACGAAAGGCTCACCGTGTTATTTTAAATTTCCTTATAAAGAGCGGTGCGGTCGGTTACCTGGCCACACCGTTGACCTAGTTGAATAGTGGTGATGCAGTGCATTGACCGAAATAACCACCCCAGGATGGATATTTTTGTCAGCGCACGACTTACCGTATTTGGCCTGCGTCAACGGTGCGACATTTTACAATATTGCATCGACAACTATGTATGGTGGCAGGAGGGCAGTGCGCTGACTTAGATATATGCCCCAGGGCATATAGTGTAATCAGTGCACCGCCCTCTTGACACCGCATGTAGTGAACGGTGTGCTAAAAAAATTTTCTAGAGCACCGCCCCTGGTGCATTGAATATCATTAGGTGCACCGTATCCAGTGTGCTCTGTTGAAAGACACACTGGGACCGGTGCGTGACTCTGTTTTTGGTGCACTGACTGTTGTTTTATTTATTTTTCAGAAAATATTTATATATGTATATTTATAAATACATGTGTCATTTAATAAAAAAATTGTGTTTAATATGTCAATCATTCAGAGACATGAAAGGAGAGAAGAGGGGCAACAATAACAACAACAGGCAGAACAGTATAACATGGTTTGCCTGTGGGAGGCAAGAGAGAGGGATAGAGATGCATACCCTTTCCCTATTACAATAGCGATGTAGGGGATCCTAAGGGAGGTAGGCCTCCTCAAGTTATATGAGGAGGCTACTTCCCTAAAGTCCCATAGTTTGTTTTTGAGACATCTTATTCGAAGGTGGAATGCCCAGCGACAAGCTTTCTGGGTTCGTATCAACCAGTGGTACACGCCCATTGAGGAGGATGTATATTTTATTACATGGCTATCGAGGAGAGGGGTGGATTTTCCCTCGTTACCCGAGGTTCCAGTTGGCTGTGTGGCAGGGAGTCAGTTAGTTTACTCCCAGAGATACATTGGAGCACATTTAGTATCTCCTATAGATTTTCAGGTCACTGAAGGGTAGTTACATATTAGTGTGTTTGGTCATGAGGAGGTCCAGTGTCTCTCACTTATCATTTCGACCATTTCGCACAACACTAGTGATGGGAAATGCATTATTTGCTCGCTTTTATATTATGTTGATTCTTTACTACAACAACCATGACTTGTCAGGTGGTCTGCCATTTTTTTGCGACAGTTCTATACAGCATTAGATAGATGTCGTGCTCATGCACAAGGGAGGGTCAACTTCCCTTTTGCTTCAGAGATTTTTTATTTATTTTTTGAGAGGTTTCCAGAGACAAGACCTAGTTTTTCTTTGGCAGCCTCGTAGGCCAGTTATTGAGGCACATATGCACATGTGGGGGCAGATGATGCCCAAGAGGGAGGAGAGTCTTTTTCCAGCGAGGATATCAGATGATGCACTGGAGTTGCTAGCTAGTGTTGATGAGCATCCCTTCATTATGGTCCCCTTTCCTTGTGCGGGGTTGGATTGACGAGGGTATGCCAACATCCTCTTCACAGCTGATGAACCGCTAGATGATAGAGGTAATATTACTGTTTTATTTAAATTCATTCTAAAATGTTATTTAACTTGTTTTTATTAAATTGTGTAATGAAATTGTCTAATTATTATTGTGTACTTGTATATATTTTGCAGACATTGGCTCTTTTGATGGTGATGAGATGCCGCCACCACCACCTGATCTAGGTGTGGATCCCGATGATCACAATGAGGGCATGCCAGATGCCGAGGATCATGAGGAGGCTGGTGCAGATCAGAGACCTGCTCCTATTGGTGCGCCGATGTGCGGTCAACTTGGTGATGCTAGATACAGGATCGAGTTGGCCAACCAACTCATTGCATTGATAGTTGAGCTCATCGTCGTCATTACAGTAGGGACATAGAATGAATGATACTGCTGATGATGTGGAGAGGCATGCCGTGAATGTACAAATGCCTTGATGCGCATGTCGAGGGAGTTACACAACCAGCCTTTACGCGATCGACAAGCACGAAGCTTCAAGTTACGAATGGAAGCCACAAAGACGCGTGATGCATGGCTCATGGAGGCTAAACATACCATCATCTAACAAGAGTCATACTAACAAGAGTCATCATGGAGATGAGGCTGGACTATTGGCCACTTGTGTTGATATTGATGTTGTACTACCACCATTTGATCCATGACATTTATATTACAATTGTATATTTTTAACATTATTCAGTTTTATATATATATATATATATATATATATATATATATATATATATATATATATATATATATATATATATATATATATATTATATGGTCCATGTATCTTATGTTCATGTTGCAGTTGTACTTAATTTACATGTTGGTGATCATCATGATGTGTATGTTGTTAGGTCATGTTAGATATGTTCATTTAATGTGCAACTTGCAGATAGATGTGTATGTGATAGCATGAGTTATTTGACATGAGATGTATATTTTATGTTTGTGTTGTGATGATGTTAATATATAATGTTAATTGTGTTTTGTTAGATGATCATGATCACGATGATGCAGTTAGCGATTTTGCAGAATGTGTTTTTTAGTCAAATTTGATGTTTGTATGATGGTTTTTTGTAATTTTTTAATTTGTAAAATTGTAATTGTATATATGTAAAATTCTAAAAGTGTAATTGTAATTGTAATTTTAATGCTAATTCAAATTATAATTGTAATTGTATGTAAAATATTTATAAAATTTTAATTGTATTAATGTGAAATGAATTTATTAAAATTTTTAAATTTGTAAATTTGTAATTTTAAATAATTGTAAAATAATAAATCTAGAATAATATGATTTATTGTAACATAATAAAGTTTAGAAAATAAATCAAATAAATTCATGTACTTTAGAATTGTCATTATTTTATTATGATCTTAGATACAAAAAAGGAATTAATTTATACAACACGCCATTATTTTTGGATCAATGTTAGAAAATGAATTAACTCAGAAACATTACAGAAAACACACATACAAAAACAAACACAAAATATTGGTGGAAAAGAGACTTCAACCTCATGGTATTCTCATCATTCTCTCTTACTAAAAGAATTTAGTGTTACAATTTAAATAGATGAGAGACAATGTCTTAAGATAGTCTGTGTTATCTTAGATTCCTTTGGTTGAGATAATTTATCACCAAACACCCACCAAGATTGGAGTTACTAAAATAACTCCAATCTTTGAGGAACAACCCAAGAGTTAGGCACAAATTTCTAACTTGTAATATTTAATTAATTTATTGATTATTTTGGATTTATTATTGTTTTGTGAGAGAGGCTAAAATTCCCCCCTTCAATGACAAATCCAAAATAATAATGAGGAACCATCTTCCAAGTTCTCATGTTGATCCTCAAAAACATTGCCTAAAAAACCGCCAAAGCTGGATGCTGAAAAATTGCAATCTGAAGAGACCATGAGTCAGTTGCATGTCTGATTCATCTTTGAATGTTGCTTGACAACTCCATCATGTGCCAAGTTACAAAAGGATCCAACTGTCTTTTGCATGAAATCAACATCTCTTTTCCTATGACAAAATTTGTTGAATGCCCATTGGCTGATGATGTCAAAAAACAACTCACTGTTGCTTTTTTTGTGTTGAAAACTGTTCACTGCTTCTTTGTTGTCAACTACCCACTGGAAAATTTGTTGATGCCCATTGGCTGTTGAAGATGCCCACTAGCTGCTTTTGCTAGTTTTTTCGAGACTTTCAGTCTGACAACCACTGTCAATTTCATTGACATTTTCCCCCCTTTGTCAGTTGAAAGGAGAGACACTTCTCTTGGAAAGTATTCCTGAACTCCCCCCCTTCAAGTGTAGGAGTTTTACACTGGTGTACTCCCCCATTCAACTGCATGAGAGTACCATCATCTTTTCACTGTTGGCTGCACTATGTGTGATTGTATTCGATTGTAGAACTGAGACAGTCTTTTGACTGTGGATGACCATTTCCAAAGATCGATACATTCATAATGTATCTTCAATCTGGCTGATGTTTGTTGGTTGCGACATTTTTTTGAGGAATGATTGGGCTTTCCACAATGGTGACAAGGATGGAGATCAAAACACTGATCTTCCATATGACCAGTTCTTTGACAATGAGAACATTTCGGTTGGACTTCAACTTCAGGTTGTGTGCAATTCTGTTTGTCTGCAACTTTGTGTTGCGTGCATTGCTGGTTATCTGCAACTTTCTTAGAACTTGTTGAGGTGAGTTGTGCAATAAATCTTGCACTGATGAACTTAATTGGCTTGGAATAATCTGGGATATGCAGGTTGGTCTCATTGTTGACATATCCTAAGCCTCGTCAATTATTTTTATTGTGAATTTCTTCCCATGGCTTGATGATGGGCTTGGAAGAAATTGGAACTGGAACAACTTCGACACTTGAAGCTGTTTGGATGAATGAATTATCATCTGGATGGTTCAAAGACTTGAAAGTATCACTCTTTTCTTGCAATTCATTACGTTGAAGTTGCGACTCGAGTTGAAGAAACTCAATGGTTTCATGTGTTTGTCGTAGATGCTGTGAAAGATCAGCAAGAGTTTCTTTGCTGACTTGCACCATGTCTTTATCACTTGAGATGATAAAACTATGAAGAATGTTTAACAACTGAATATGTTGCGCCATCTGAACTTGCTCACTTGAAATCAAGCTCTCTTGTTAGAGATGTCGTTCTTTGAACTGTTTCACTTGATTTTGGTACTTGCATGACAGGCTCACTTGCTATGGGACTTGAATGGCACGCTTGCTTGATTTGTTTCTTATTGAAATTGCTTGGAACACTTGCTAGAATTGTAGAATTTTCTTGCTTAAACTGTGGAATTCACGCTCGCTTGATGAAGATCGCATTTTCTTGAATGCTCACTTGACTTACTTGATGACTTCACGCTCACTTGAATGAATAGCCATGCTAGCTTGATGTCAATCTCAACTTTCTTGATTGTTTTAACTTGCTTGGTTGCTTTGATGGTTGCTGCAATGAAATTCACGCTAGCTCGCTTGATGGTTTGATCTTTGTACTGACTTGATGCAAATTGCTTGAATAAATACTCATGCTCGCTTGCAGGAGATGTGAACTTGTTGCTTGTTTGATTTTAGAGTTAAAAACTCGTGCATTCACTTGATTTTTCTTAAAGAAAGGGTGTCGAACACTGTTGAAAATGCACCCAAGAAAGCTTAAAATGATTTTAATGATTCCCTTAAAACAATGAATTCCCTTGTCCTCTTAAAAATTCATTAACAATGAATTTTTAATGATTCACTTAAATCAATGAATTTGATTACAAGCTCTTAAATGGATTTGTTGATGTAGACTTTTCTTTGAAAACGCTGGAGTTTCCAGACTCATGAACTTGATTGTATTGAGTGAATTTTCTTGTTGATGTAAAATGTTGATGTTGACAACTTTGATTATTTGTTGGAGTGGTGCAAATGCATGTGTTGAGTTTAATTTTCCTGCCTAGCAGCTATTTCGTTACATGTGTTGTGCTTGTTGATATTGAACTTTATATATGCGATATTAAATGAAATCATTGATGTGTCACAACTAGCAACAACATGAAGCCATAAAAAACATGCGCCATCATAAACACATACGGTGTACCTAAGATCCCCTTATTCAATTTCGGGCGGATCTAGGACACTTGAACACCACAAATAATATGTCTTTATTGAGTATTGAGATCATCAACCTTTCATATTTTACAACATTGCCACTAAAGCTTTCTCAAACAATGAGAATCTGACGCTTGCAAATTTTGGAAACAAATGTCTTCAAAAAACGTGTGCACTGATCGCTCACACCTTATCTCTCCAAATTACAACGTATTACTCCACTTTAAAAAAGCACACTTATCTCTCGAAAAATTTCAAAACATCACCCTTATTACTCCAAGAAAATACAAAATATTCTTATCACTCAATAAATCACCTTATCTCTCCAAATAAAAAATGGAAACACACTTATTTCTCAAAATTACAAAATTTAATACACTTTATCACTCCAATTTTGTTTTTTTTTTAACATCAACCTTATTAGAAAATCAATTCCAAACTGCACCCTTATGACTCCCAAAATGTATTTTCCACTCCTTTTCCTAATTCCCTCACTATTCACTTAAAAAAAAAAAACATTAAAACACATTCTCTCATGACTATAGTAAGTCTCTCTTTTATTTTACATAAAAATTTGATGAATTCACTTTTAAAAAGTGAATCAAACTTAATACTTCCTAAAGAAAAGGACGTGTTACTTTGTTTTAAGCTATTTTAAAAAGTTTGACTTTGAAGATTTGATCCACCTGTTAGAGGAGAGAACTCGAATAGTTGGAGGAGGGCATCCACTTCAACCTCGTGCATTGAAATATTTATCGACACATCAATGCATCAATGTAGCTCAATGTTACTTGCAGGTTCCACGTGGATCAATCAAACAACTCCATGCTTTGAAGGACATCAACAAAGGGCTTCTCGATTGCAGTCTTTTGATAAAGAATTTCTTCAAATAGAACTGTACCACTTAAACACTGCAAGGCATCAAGGACAATGAAGAACTCCCTCAGCAGACGCCTATCAGTTTTAATGTTCTATGCATCAATACTTGCCAACCGTTTTCCGATGATTCTAGTGCTTTCATTATTCTCTTCCGACGTGTAGCTATGTACACCACATTGGCAACGATCTCATCACAATGTTTCTTTTGAAGCAAGGCATTTATCAAACTTAAGCTTTCCATAAACCAAATCAAGACTGAAGAAGACTGAGGAGCTAAGAGGATAAAATTTGATATGAGGCTAAATTCAATGAATGCTACTTCAAGTGACTCACCCTTCCAATATTGATTTTCTCAATAAATTCCACTCCTAATTTTATTTTATTTTTTGAAATCCATCCACTGGTGGTTGCATTCAGAGTGAAGATGCTTTGAACATTGATTGATTAGAACGCTTACCACTGATTAGAAATCCGAAGATCTACAGATTGGTATTGTAGAAGTAATAGCATCCATTTGCTATTTGAGATTTGTATTGAACTCCTATCATCGACTACAGGCTTTTAAACCGTTAGCTCTTCCATTATACATCATTACAGCTTACAATCAATCCATCAAACCATCAAACGCAGACTTCAAACATGTGTTACCTATGATTTTACCTTTAGTCGTAGCTTTCTCATGATAATGGAGCTTACCTTTCTTTATCAACGATGTCTCTTGATATAATGGCTCTTCGCGAACATGAACTCAGCTCTTCACGAATATGAACTCAGCTCTTCACGAATATGAACTCGGCTCTGTGTAATGGTATTCAAGCAACAACATGTGTTTTGGCTGCTCGTCGACCACACTCACGCTCTTAGCATATGCATTGGTAGTGTTGGTAGCCTTTAGAACCTTAACTTCCTTCCTTCACGGCCTCTCTCAATGGCATCATTCCAGCTGACAGCGCTCCTCCACGCTCTCTCTGCCAGACTCCGGTTCCAGCCTTGGTGCGTTTAAGCAGCACAAATGCAGTGGTCAATCCAATTTCCAAGCATAAAGCAATAAACAATAGTCTTCAAGGACACCCGTGCTCTTCTCTTCTGATTCGAACAACAGATCGCCAATGAAGTTTAATGCTGAAGAGGATATGGATTTGAAGACGAAGATGCTGACTCAATTCCACCGTCTCGGAAATCTCACGACTCTGAGAATTTTGAAACTAAACTCAAAGAAAAAAAATATCAATTTTTGTAGAGGAACTAAACTTACTCTGCACAACCACACATGCCGAATTCACAAACAGGTATGTAGCCCCAGAAATGACAGGCTTCTCCAGGTTATAAACAATTCGCGCAATAGCAGATAAATCTCAGTGGATTAAATGAAAAAACTCGACGTCCTTAGTGAACAACACGTTGTTGATCCAGCAGGAATATCGATACACAACTCACGGATCAGCTCACGGACTCTTAGATCTCTTCACATGCATTCACTCAACAGCAGCACTCTAGCATCAGATGGACAAACAAAAAATTTAATAAGAAACTACACAGATACAGTCATTTATTTTCCTATGCCCAGTAAGGGCCATTGGCTCTTACAGGCTCTATCACCTCTGATACCACATGTAGAAAATGAAATTAACTCAGAAAAAAATTACAGGAAACACACATACAAAATCAGACACAAAATCTTGGCGGAAAAGAGGCTTCAGCCTCATGGTATTCTCATCATTCTCTCTTATTTTATTTTTTCTAAGTAAGACTAATTTCTATTAAGTTTAAAAGCTATAGTACAAAACTGCACCAACGTCAGCTATGGAAGCCTGACTGTTGGGCTCGATAGTCAAGCAAAACATGCGAGTTTTGGACTGCCCGAGACGGGAAACCAGTCCTTTCAACCAAAGCTTCTGAACCGCCCAACAATGGGAAACCGGTTTTAAGTTTGTAGTAATAAAAAAAAACACTAAGTCTGAAAAACATACAGTGCCTGTAAAGCAAAGCAACATAGCTGTAAAACAGAATATTTCCAGTAAAACGAAACAGAGGAACCTGATAAACCAAGCAGAAGCTATTCATGAGTGGGTGAGGGCGATTCCTCAATAATTCTGCAAGCGAACATCTCGCCTCTGTCCACCGGTTCCTCCCTGAGAGCGCGTCCACCTTCTTCACGAACGTTCGCCATGCTGGTCTCGTGCCGCGGAGCTGAGGAGGCAAGGTCAACAGGAGGCGGGTTAGGCCTGTTCGACGCATTGGGCGGGCCAAAATTCGGAACTTCTTCCCGGAGCGTGACCATAATAGCAGCAGTGAGGATAGCGTTGCAGGAGGTGCAGTCGAACCTTAACTCAGCACGCTGAGAGGTTTGACGGATGGAAGGCCTGAGTGAGCGTTGAGCAGTATCAGTAGTAAACCCAGTATCCATCTCAGACTCCGGAGCAGGAACCGGAGGAGGGCGTTGTTGGTTGAGCCGCCCACGACCAGAACTCCTTCTGCTTCTCATGCGCTCGCGGAGGCGTGGCATGATTGTCGAATTGGAGCCCAGATGAGCAGTGCTCTTCCGACAGAGAAAGTTCGAGGTAGGGCGGGAATGAGAGAGAGAGCCTGAAGCAGAATGATGAGTAGTTCTGGGCGTATCGACAGAAGGAGGGATGGGAATGCCGGACTGCACAGAAGAAGCAGAATTGTAAGCGGACTGATTGCACCAAGGACTATGGGAAAAATGCAAATTGGGAGCCAACTCGATGCAGGCTCCTAACGAGATGCGTTTCCCTGTGTGCGTCTTGAGGTTGGCTTCATAAGTAGCAGAAGAACAAAACGTGTGCAGTGGGATAGGCGAGGCTGGCTTATCCATCCCACCATTCAACCCTGCACAAATGCTATGAGCGCCCAGAATGACCGCCATGACCACCATAACGGAGAGCTGAATGATCCGATCGAGGAGAGGAGCCTTCACCCGGTGCGAGGAGTAAATGTTGTGTTTAATGGCGGTACCGGGAGCCATATGGGCTGCACCGGCTATTTGCCTTGGGAAGTGGCCGAAGTGCCACGTTCCCATATGTCTATTGAACACCCGCAGCCGGGGATCATTCTCTCTTATTAAAAGAATTTAGTGTTACAATTTAAATAGATGAGAGACAATGTCTTAAGATAGTCTGTGCTATCTTAGACTCCTTTGGTTGAGATAATTTCTCACCAAACATCCACCAAGATAGGAGTTACTAAACTAACTCCAATCTTTGAGGAACAACCCAAGAGTTAGGCACAAATTCCTAACTTGTAATATTCAATTAATTTATTTATTATTTTGGATTTATTATTGTTTTGTGAGAGAGGCTAACATGACGTGTAACATGGATATCTAAACATGCTTGTTAAATTGAGATTTTTTAAAAAGGTAAAGGTTGGTTTTCTTTTTTTTGGGCATACTCATGACCATATTTATCAGATGTTCACTCGTTTTTCAGTAAAATTGAGGAGGAAATATGTTGGGAGCCTGCCATCATTAATTAAATGTATTAAGCAATCATACATTCCAGAGTCTGTTTTTCATGTGTTGGAAGAAACTATTGACATGTGAAGGTTTATTTTGAGATTGTATGGTGAGGAGAAATACACTGAACAACTTAATGACATTAGCTTCCAGTATCAATTTCGTATCAAAAAAATTGATGAGAAAACACTTATATAGGGAAAGAAGTATTCAAATGTTGCAGAATGAGGGTCGTCGTCAGATTTAACATTTTTGAAGTTCATTACAGGGCATCCAATATTTGCATCAAAGATATTGTTATTACAATGAGTTGATGAACTACATAATTCACGAAGGCATAAGAGAGATATAAATTATTTTGAATGCTTGGATGAAATTAAAAGATGTATTAGAGATACATATGAGTACTTTGATGTTACTCATTCTCTTTGGTGGGAGTATTTTTTCAATAATCAAAGTGATATCATTTCAAGATCAATAAATGAAGATACACTTTTGAAGACTCCATTTATTTGGACAAAAAAATTGCCAAATGAACATGTGGAAAGACACATTGTTGAACAACAAAAATTTTAAGGTATTATTAATTCTACATAGGTATTTGAAAGATAAATATATATTTGTTCTAGAAGATCACATGCACAAAGTCAAGCCATGGAAGACCTTTACAGGGGTTCTATGTAGGATATTAAGGAGGGTTGCATGATAGCAGTGTTAGAAGATGGAGATCCACTTGGCTATCCATTTTAGGTTGCTAAGGTTATAAAAGTCATTAAAGAAAATGAATTTATTACAAGTGTTGAAGTACATTGTTATCTCACAAATACCCACCCATTAAATGGTGTGTACAAGCCATAGATGGTATTTGATAAACAAATTGGCAGAAAGAGAAAAAGAAAGGGTACAAATATAGATCGTCGCCGCACAGACCTCTTAAAATTGGAGGATGTTGACATACTTGTTTATGACTTCAATTTAAAAAATAGAGGAACACTTTGCTTCAGGACCATAGAGATTTTGAATAAGTTTCTAGTAGAAGAAATCATGTTGAGATGGGAGTCTATTGAACCTAGTCTTAGATCTAGAAGACTTTTGAAACCTGAAATGGTGGGCATACATGTTGACTCAGATGGGACACTAGTTAATGAAAGAGAAGAATATGGATCATCTTCATCTTCGTCCATTCATTCATCTGAAGGTGTAGATTCTGTTGGTGTGCCTGAACCTATGAGTGATTTTGAATAAATGTCTAAGACATTTTATGTAAATGGTGTTTGCATGCTAACTTGAAATAAATATTTTGACTTCCATATGATCTCACATGAAGTTATGAGTCATTTCTATGTTTTTTGGATAATATGTTTTAATTATGAAGAATTTATCTCCTTAGAATATTCACAATGAAATAATGAATTACAAAAATAATTTATGTTATATTCAATCTACCAAAGTTGATATTTTGATTAAAAGTAAAAAAATATTATAAATTAATGTTGAATTTTTAAATTATATAGTGATATTTCCATGATATTATTTATTGCTATCATTTCGTATAAGATACTTTTAAAAATGTTGAAATTTTAATGACTCATTAAAAGGGGACACTTCGTTTCGATGGTTGATTTTTAGGTTTTTGTTACAATAAGATAAGTTGTCTGAGGCTAATATTTGAAAAGAGCTATACTCGTAGCTTTTAAAATAAAAATTACTCTTGGAATACAAAATCTTCATTTACTTGTTCATTTTTAAAATTGTTTTATTCATATAATTTGTCCATAATTTCATAGTTGAAATATGTTAAAAACTGAAGGGTTTTAATTCCATGGTTGAAAAATTGTAAAAATATTAAGGTTTCTTTTAGTAGATAGTTTAACTTTAATGCTATGGTTGAAAATAATTACAATTTTAAGGTTTTTTTAGAGTCAAGATATTTTATCCTTAACAAGATGGATGTAAATTGCTGGAATTATAAGGCTTTGAGACATGATAATTCATCTTTAACATCATGTCTGAGAATTGTTGGAATTTTACGGTTTTTCAAAGTCTTGATATTTTATCTTTAATTCTATTTCTAGAAAGTGTCAAAAATGTAACTGTCGCAGGAAAAATGACCTCCTCATCAGCTCAGAGGAGAAGGTAACATGGAATGAAGAAAATGACATAGACAATACCCATTTTTGCCAAGGTAATGCACCCCAGAAACAGCCAGACAGAGTTATAACACACCTGAGCCATGGAAAGGGAGTGTTAATGCCTAGGGTAACACTCTGTCTTGCCCAAGGGATAGCATTAACCATGTTTATGTGTGAAAAGGGAAATATCTTGCGGAAAACTAACGGGCATTTCCAGCTTTCTCTCAAAAGGGAATCAATGCAAAATAGAAACTAAATGGCACAAACCTTTTATTAGGCATTGCCAAACATAACTGAACTCCTATGGAAGGAAAAAGAAAGGAAAAGCGAGGACACATCTAGATCTTTCCCGATTTGAACAGTTGAAAGATTTGGCACGGTTTGTCCTCTCCATCTCCTATAAATTGGAGCTGTGGGCTCTTGGTCTAAGCTCGAAGGTTTGATTATATGTGGAGCAGAATTTCATTGAGAACTTTCTCCGTTGAGCATCATCACACTCAGAGATAGAGAAAGAGAGAGAGGAATTGGAATATTTAGGAGGGCTTGGTGCAACTGACGGTTGTAATCCTCCTTTTTATAAATAAATAGAACTGTATCTGTTTTGTCCATTCGATGCATCAGTGTCACAATTGTTGTTCAGTTGTCTATGTAGCATGATATAAATGGCTTAGATCTGTATTGTTTTACGTTTCTTATATGCTAGTTTACTTGATAAGAAGCTATACTATTGTAGAGATTACACGAGTGCTTTGATTCAGGCTCTGGATTTGGAGTCGGCGAAGAAGGATCTCCACTTCGCTGCTTTGCGTTCTCCATAGGATCTGTTGTCCACAAAGAGGTAATCTCTCCATATTGCTTTGTCGATAATATATATTAGCATGAACATGTATGCAGTGTCTTTGTGAACTTTACAGCTAATCTGACTATCTGCCTCAGGCACCAGAAAACCCTGAGAGGGATATTTAATAACCACCACCCAAGCATGTTACCCTATAGCAGAATTGGCGACTCCGCTGGGGAGTAAACCCCAATTTTCTGGGTTGTTCCTGTGAATTTACCTTTTTCCTTCTGTTCACATATCCTTCCGACCAGTTTATATACTTATTAAACATCTCAAAAGCCCACAGAGTCCAAATTAGACCCTACTTAGCCATCTATGCAACTTTACCCTGACTAACGCTTCCCCTTTAAGTGTTTTAGAGCATTACAATGATGTCTATGCTCAGATATAGTGCGTTAGTGTCAATATTAATGCTTTGTAGCCTCTGCTTGCCAGCGTTACCCAGCCAAAATCTGTTGTTTACACCCCTGTTGTGTTTCCCTTTGGCTGTGGAGTTATTGGCCATCAAAATAGCTTCTCTTGCTAGATCCATGTGCTTGTTTACCAGCTAGCATTTATGTCTTTTGTTCTTGTTTAAAAAATTTAATGTTAATCGCATCTACTTTTTTAAGAATAAATTTTCTTTTAGTTTTCTGAACTTAGCAGAATTAATTATGAAAATTTTTGGTTAAAAAACAGTTAAGAGAAGATAAATAGATGTCTGAATCTTTAAAGTTGAACTGTGTTATTTGAATGTTTGGTGCACGGATGTTGAAAGAAATCTTTCCTTATAGAAAAACTCTTCATTCAATTGAATATTTAGAGCATATTTCTGAATGGTTTTTTGAGTCAAAGTCTCATCACATTTCATACGTCCACTCCCCCTCCGCAAAGCTAATAATAAATTACACTAAGAATCAGGCGATAATAAAATTAATGATACAAATTTTTCTGAGCTCACACCAACAGTAGTTCAGGCTAGGATCTTGGGGTAGGAGAAGTGAGAAAATCACCCAAGATCTCAAAACTTGAGACTAGAGTCATTAATAAGTGAAATCCTACTGCAGTCATATTATCGGGACCACTCCACTACCACCGGATTTAAGCGCGAGAAAACACCAGGGTGCATGAGAAGGTAGCCCAACTTCGAGTGCATTCAGTGAACATGCTATATATTGGGGTTCCCTTCGGGGATGTCGAAACTAGATTGGGGATCTAGGTGTTCTACCCATATAGCGTGCTATCTACGACCGTGACCCCCCTGATGATGTATGTGATTTGAGGTATCTTTAGTTGCCAAAATTTTTAGGGACTTACACAAGGTGACCGGGATAGGTTGTCCTAGTACCTAAAATAGACGGACCTACATTGTCTTCGGTCTTTGGGAGGGTACTCGTCTTCACGAGAGTGCTTACACCTATTGTATGGGGTTCAGGAGAAGCTCTAGAGTAACCGTAATTGTGTTTATGACTAACCCTCTCTATATGCTATTGTGATATTGGGTTTCATCTCCAGAAAACGATAGTACTCAGACAGGGCCACCCTATTCTGGCTGCTTGTTGATTAATTTTAGAAAGTCCTTTTTTCTTTTTTCTTTTTTTAGGTGTGTGGTTACTATCACTAAGACTTTATAATACATCACAAATAATTAAAATTTGCTAAAAATAAACATTTCACCATGGTGTCCTTCGACCCTCGCCGTCTGTCTCGACGACGGTGAGGTATCCCTCCATTAACACCGGAGGAAGAGTCGAGTCTCAGTGAACCCGTGCCTTGTTCAGAAGAGCAGTCTCCACTGAAAACCCCTGATTTTCACAAAGCCCCATATCACACGAAATTTCCAGAGGATCCTTTTACGGAAGGAGTCGTACCTCCTTGAAATCCTCTAGCCACTGATCCTTCAGTGTCAGTGTTAGTTCAGATTACACCAAGCCAAGATATGTCTACGGCTGCACCAACATCCATTTCACCACCGGCACCCATGGGGCCGATGCCAATGGAAACCAACCCATGTTTTCCACCATCTTCCCCGCTGGTAGTCAGTTCTACACCAATAATAGATAGCCCCAGTAGCCAGCCTATGCCTAGTTCCAATACTATGGTCACCACAACTGTTAGTGGATCTCTGAATCCTTCGAGATCTACTCCTACGGTGACTACACCGGGACCCACAGTTCCTGCTCCCACAAGCAGGGCTACTTCAGTTCCTTTTAGCAACCCTTTTGGTTGGAACCATTTGCTGAGTTCAAACCCCTTAGCTACCATGCCAGGGGGCAGTGTCACCAACACACAGACGATAGGGGGCACTTCAGTACCCCTGCAGTCATTAGGACAAACAAGACAGCCTATTGTTAACGTTGTCCCTTTGAGTGGTCAAACTTTCGGTGTAGGGTCTATGCCGTTGCTTAACTATGTGAATAGAAGCATGCCTCTGCCTAGCTCTATCGTGTCCATATGGGCGAACCAACCCCAAAATCCATTTGGACAAGGGGGAAACTTTTACACTGGGGGAAACCAACCGTTAGCCCCCCAGTACAACATACCCTACAGATAGAAACCATAAATCCCTACACCCCCACCCACGGGGAACTTTTATCAACAAAGTCCTACTTGGTTTTCAAGTTCCTATGGTTATTGTTTACTGAAGAGCTTTTCGGATTATCCACAATATCATGAAACATTTGTCGACACTTCGAATCCCAACGGGGACCATCTTCAGGGCAATGGAATGAATAAATTCAATAAGGGTAATAATAAATTAATAGTGAAGAAGGTTCATAATACATTAATAGATCCTACTTATCCTATTGGTAACACATTGATGGGCAGACCCTATGGTCTGAATAGTCAGCCAATACTTCCTTGGCTAGATCTGGGGGCAAACACACAATTTCCATTTTTCGAAGCTCTACACATCCCCGAAATCTACAAACTAACCAATGATCTCATCAACCACAACCCACTATGGCCTCTAGTACCGCACAATATTCCATCTGACATCCCTAAATTGACAGGAAACAAGGGGAAGATCCAGCTACGCACGTCACCAACTTTCATCTATGGTCTATTTCTAACTCCATGGTGGATGATAGTATCCAGCTTCGACTTTTCCCCCGCACTCTCAAAGGAAATGCTGCCAAATGGTACATTGAGTTACCACATGGAGCCGTCAACACTTTTAGCGCCTTAGCTACGGAATTTCTTAAGAATTTCCAATTACCTATTAGATACGAAACTGGCACAGAACTCTTAACCTCGTTGCGCCAAGACACCATCACCCATATCTCCGATCACATTCATGAATGGAGACGTAGGAGGAGGCTGTTCAAAGCACCAATCCCAGATCATCTCTTATCTAACTGGTTTTGTAAGTCACTCTTACTAACCCTAGCTAAGGACATTTTTCTGTCCAGTGTGGTCATGGAAGATCAATCCATTCATCATGCACAGTAATTATATTTTATCTATTCACAATCTGGCATGCTATATGATTTACTCCCCCATGCCCTTGGTAATCTGAATCCTCCCGCTACTCTGAAACTTGGAGCACACACCGATGGTCTCGTTGGTGCAATCTCTGGCGTAGCGATAAAACAACCTAGTGGGCAAACCTTCCAACCATCTTTGGCTTCCACCGCCCCTTACCAATCAACTACTCTTCCTACCGTTCAGGTAAATTCTGTGAAAATTTCACAAAAACCTAGTGGAAAGAACAGAAAGAACAAGAAAAAGTCCTCTTCTTCGAAAGAGCAGTCGGATCATCAGAATGATCCCAATCAGAAAAACGTTGCTAAGACGGACAAAGGAAAGGAGAAACCCATGAATTTTCCTTGCAGAATCTGTGCAGAGGACCACTTAACATACAAATGTCCTCGGCTGCAGGAATGCATAGATTTTATCACAAAAAAGGACTCTGGGAGGACACCTGTCGTTCTTCATAATCCCTTCCCTAATCCACATAAGCAACAACAACACATAGTTGCAAACCCACCACAACCCCCGCAAAGGGGCGATGGTGGTACACATCCTTCCAATGAAGGATCATCCGCCATTTATGGTGTAGAAAGTGTTGAACTCCAGACACGAGCCAAACTCTATGGAAATCCTGTCATTGATGCTCAAGAGCTTGGTACCAGTTCGAATTCAATGACGCCCAACGATTTGCATATTGAAAGGCCGACCTTTGACCTCGCGATTTGTCCCCCCAAAGGGACACTTCGACGCATGACTCATAACACCTCTGCATGTGCCACCCAAAACTACAACATTGTATAAGATTTGGCACAAGCACCGTCAACTATGTCTGCTCTCGAAGTATTGCAAACTTTTCCAGCACAGAGGAAAGCCTTGCTTTCGGCCATTGGTGGAATTAACCGCTAGGATTCTACGCTAGCTATCTTTGACATGGAAAAATCTAAACCTCTCCTCTCACACCAACTTGCATTCTAGGTGCATGTTGTGTCGAAAGGGAGACCAATCCATCGTACTGTCATAGACGAAGGTGCTTCAACCTGCATTATGTCAACTACTTGCTGGCTCACTTTGGGTTGTCCTACTTTGTCTTCGCCATCGAATTCCCTTAAAGCTTTTGATAGCCACACTTTCCTCCCAAAAGGCTACCTTGCTAGGTTTCCCATTTCCCTTAGTGGGAAAATGATAACTGTGGACATAGAAGTCGTAGATCATCATCTCGACTATAATTTGTTGTTGGGTCGCAGTTGGTCTTACGCAATGACTACCATTGTTTCTTCAGTCTTCCGACTCATCCTCTCTCCATTGGATGGGAAAATAGTCACAGTAGATTAGTTACCCTTTTGTACCCCCGATTATTCCATGTTACCAAGTAGAATTGTACCCCTAGTAGGAGGCGTTCCTGACTCGTACGTCAGTATTGGTACTGGTCTTCTGAAGGCATCTTCCCTGATGGGTTTCTTTCCTCTCCCGCCGCTTGAGCTTCCACACATGATTTCAATGATATCCACCACTTTGGATGGCTCTATCGATCCATAGATCCTACTGACGCCTTTATACATTGATTCCTATGGAGATTAGATGCCGCTCTCGCCGACTGAGTTGGCTTATCAAGCCATCCAAATCACGTCTGAACCCTCCACAGCTTTGGTTTCGACCAATGGTACAAACCTCCTGCCCCTCACGATTCTTTCTAAATATCTCCTCGATGAATTCCTACCTATGGATGAAGCTATTCGAGAGGTCATGTCTCTAGAAGAACGACCTTGGGGAGAGTTCCACCATCGTGCTTCGATGTTCAATTCAGACACGATAACTACTCAAATCCCATTTTTTGACCCACCTGAGATCGTTCCCTCCGTTCAGATGACTGTTCAAACTATCGATTCGGAAGGGAACATGGGAAATATTTCTAAGACTATTCTCATTGATATCTTGGTCAAAATGAGTATCGTGGAAAACATTCAAATTGGAGCTGATTTCAATCTCGAGGAAATTGCACGCTTCACATCCATTTTTAAGGAATTATGCGATGTGTTTGCTTGGTCTTAAGACGAAATTCCTGGCATAGATCCATCTATAGTCGAGCATGAAATCAAAGTTTATGAAAATTCCAAACATGTTCGGAAGAGACTCTGACCTTTCCATCCACGCAAAGTGGCTGCCATTAATATCGAAGTCGAAAAACTTTTAAATGCTAGTTTCATCTATCCCATTCCTTTGATGGAATGGATTTCCAATCCGGTTCTTGTAGACAAAAAATAAGGCACCATCCGGGTCTATGTTGATTATCTCAATTTGAACACCGCTTGTCCAAAAGACAATTATCCTACGCCGTTCATAGATCATATCCTTAATTATTGTGCCGGATGTGAATCTTTTTCCTTTATGGATGGTTTCTTGGGTTATAACCAGATTGCGATTAAAAATATGACCAGCATAAAACCGCCTCCATCTGTCCTTGGGGCACATTTGCGTATCGTAAACTCCCATTTGGTCTGAAGAATTTAGGAGCAACTTTTCAAATGGCTATGGACTACGCCTTTCACGACATTAGGCATATTGTACAGGCTTACTTGAATGACATTCCGGCTCATTCCAAGAAGTGATAGCATCTGAAACAAATCTTCGCTCAGTGTAGGTTCTACAATATACATCTAAATCCACATAAGTACGTATTTTTTTTTGATACTGGATGCCTTTTGGGCTTTATTGTCTCCGAGCACGGGATTAGGGTTTATCCCGATAAGGTTAGGGCAATCATTTAATTACTTGCACCACAATCCATTCTGCATCTCCAACGTTTGCAAGGGAAGGCAAACTTTTTATGTCGTTTCATAGTAAACTATGCTGAGATGACAAAGGGCTTTATGCTTTTATTAAAGAAAGAAACACTATATTTGTGGGATGACCAAGCTAAACTATCATTTTATGACTTGAAAAGGGCACTCATTTTTGCCCCACTTCTTAGTGCCCCCAACTACTCACGCGACTTTCTCCTCTACCTGGAAACCTCAACATCCTCACTTGGAATGGTTCTAGTTCAAGTTCATGATGACGATAGTGAACATGTGATATATTACTTATCAAAAGGTCTCATTGGACCCGAACTACAATATTTGCATGTGGAGAAACTCTCTCTCATGGTGGTCTTCACTATCACCCGACTCCAACACTATATAATGCTGCGGCAGACTACCGCCATTGCTTTGGAGAATATCATGCGATACATTTTGTCTCAACAAGTTATTGGAGGAAAATATTCCAAATGGATTGTGATCCTCCAACAATTCAACTTGGTGTTCATCACTTCCAAAGCAAAGAAATCTCTAGTCTTCACCGAATTATTTTCGGACCTTCCTAGAATCGACCCGGAAGATGTCGCTCATGATCCATTTCCTGATGAATCTGTCTACTTAGTTAATTCTTCTGATCCTTGGTATGGAGACATTTTGGTCTACCTCCAAACTTAACACTTCCGCCCAATTCTCACGTCGTCGTATTCGCCACCAAGAAAAACACTACCTCGTGCTAAACGATACTCTATATCATCGCAATGTCGATAGTATTCTTCGGTGTTGTCTCACTTTTAACGAGGCAGAACATGTTTTAAATGACTGCCATGTGGGGGCGTGTGGTGGTCATCTTTCTATCATAGATACTGCCCAGAAAATCTTTCATGTAGGATATTATTGGCCCACTTTGTTTAAAGACTGCATCACAGCTGTCCAGAAGTGTCATTCGTGTCAAATTTTCACGAAGAAAATGCGCGCCCACCCCGCCCCTCTCCATCTGGTTATTTCCATTGGTCCTTTCGCTAAATGGGGGATCGAATTCTTTACATGCAATCCCACTTCTGTGGATGGACACAACTACATCATACTTGCGGTCAACTACTTCATGAAATGGGCAGAATCCATTCCCACTTTTAGGGCTGATGGAGAAATCGTCGCTTTGTTCCTGTTCAATCACGTCATCTACCATTTCGGTGTACCCCTTTCAATCATCACAAATCATGGATCACATTTTCATAACCATATGATGACAGAATTAACTTCCATGCTAGGTTTTCGACAAAATCAGTCTTCGTCCTGCTATCCGCAAGCAAATGGCCAAGTTGAAGCCGTAAATGGCATCCTCAAAAACATGATTCGTCGGTTAGTTGGCAATCATAAAACCACATGGCATCATAATTTATATTCTACATTCTGGGCATACTGCACGTCAGTCAAAACTACTACAGGATTCACCCCATTCCAACTTGCATTCAGCTTGGAAACAGTACTCCCAATCGAGTGTGAGATTCCATCACTCAAGCTCGTTGTTGAACTCCTACCGGGCACCACTGCCACAAAATAGCACTTGCTCTTGCTCGATCACTTGGATGAAACTCGTCGAGATGCCACACTGGCACTCAAAGCTCACCAATGCTGATTCAAAGCTCAATATGACAAATCTGTCAAGCCTCGTTCTTTCCAAGAGGGTGATCTCATTCTACTCTATGATCAGAGACACAACCTCTTGGGGGTAGGAACACTTCAACCATTATGGCTTGGTCCTTACATAGTCACCAAAGTCCTCTCAAAATGAGCTTATGAACTTCAGGACTGTAATGGAATTCCACTCGCAAAGCCCCACAACGAGCTCTATCTAAAGAAGTTTTTCGCCTAGTTCTCCACTAGGCATATGCTTTGTAATTTTATGTATATCAGTTTTGCCTTTGTTTTGATGTCTCTAGATATTTTGGGTTTTTGAGTGTTTTTCTCATCAACACTCCTTCTTTTACACAGATGCCTTCGTTGTCCTTATCATACGTTGGATATGCGGATGGTGCTAATCATCATACTAGGCACATTGCGTTAGCTGCTTGGGTCCTCTACACACCTGAGTTAGAGCTCCTTGGTTCCAGGGGAATCTTCCAGGGCAATGCCACCAACAATATTGTTGAGTACATCTCAGTGATACAACTCCTCATGGAAGCTGCATCTCGCGATATCTCCAATATGATGGTCAAGCTAGATTCCCAACTCGTCGTTATGTAGTTAAACAATCATTATCGTGTCCATCATCTAGTTTTATTACGTTGTTTCTTAGGAGTACAACTTCTAGAACATCAATTTCAAACCATTGCGTTTGAGCACATTCCTAGAGAATTTAATACATTAGCTGATTCATTGGAAAATTATGTGTTAGATTGGCATTTATCACATTTGTTATAGAAAGAGTTATACATGAGTGTATATTTTTTACCATAGAAAATACATAAACTTTAAAAAACACCAGAAAACAAAATTGCCAATATATATATATATATATATATATGTTGTGTCCAGTCAAGTTACATCAAAAAACTTCTCAAAACTTGGGTGTTTTACAAAAAATTGGCTCCGCTAAGCCTCGCTCTGACATTTACACATCTATCCACTACTCCTCCTAAGCCTGCTACTCAAAATAGCAGACAACTGCTTTGGTTATCCTCCTCAGAGGCACCAAGTATCTCTCCAGCACACTCACTGTATGCTGTTGCAGACGAATCAAGATCTCCCTCATGGGAAGAGGCGGCATACCAATACTTAAACCCTCAAGGTTCCTAGTAAGCTCATGCAAAATCTGTGTGTCATCATCCTCTTCAGCGGCTGTTGCAGCCTCTGCTGCTGCACCAGCCCGAGGTAGTTGCATTCTTCGCCTTGCATAGCGAGGGGCTCCAACTGGATGGATAGGTGCCACATCTATGTCAAGCAACAAGCTTCATGTCAGAAAACATTTTCACCCATTAAACAGAAAAGTTGCATAAACATTCAAAAGATACAAAAATATTTCAACAACACTAATCGAGTTCTTTCTTACCATCTGGACCCCACTGAGTGCCCGGGGGAAATACAAACTCTGGATCTCCGGTGTAATTCATCCCTGCATAGGCATAATCTTCGATCATCACGATCTGGTCTTCAAGCCATGCAAAGAATCCATCATCAAAACAATGACGGATTGGACCCTCTCTAGTGCGTGGTATCAAAGCTGACTAACGAGCCTGTCTTGGCTCCCGAGGTCCCAATGCATCCGTGATCATTCTTGGCCTCATTATCGGTACCCACTCTAGTATGAAAGACATGATCAGTGTGCCATATCCAAACTCTCTTTGGGTCTGGGTCTTACATGCTATTAACTTTGCTCGAACTTGGCGGACAACACCTTAACACCAGTGGAAAACCTGAGGCTGCATACAATCCAGCGCTAAAAATACCTGGGCCTTGGTGGACATGTGCTGACTCTTGGCTCCGGCCAAGCGAACTATCATCCATAAGAGAGAGCTCAACGGTCTCACTGCCACCCGTGCAATAGGCACCCAGTTACTTATTGCCGCAGTATTGTTTATGCAATGAGTATGGATCAAATCTGCAGTAGTGCAAGGATCAACCTTGGAACCTATCAGATTGGGCCTAGGTCCTCTGCATGACAGGCCAGTCAAGAAGTAAATGTCATCTTTCTCAAGGCAGCCCTTTTTGTAATTTTTTGTACACTATTGTGATCTAATACATCAGCTTACTTACAAAAAAAAAAGAGTAACAAACTTGATGGCTCCATTTACTCAAATTAGAAATTTAAGATGTAGACGGTGTTAGAAGTACATAATGCCTAGACGATTGCAAATGGGGATGAGACGAAGCCAGCAGCAGGAACAACATTAGTCCTAGATTGGGAGAAGCGAGAAGGTAAAGCAAAGATGGTATTGAAGATGTCAGTGAAAGACTACATCATACTGCATATCAGAGAATGTAAATCATCAAATGAAATCTGGACCGTATTGAAGGATTTGTATGAGATCAGGAATACAAATCGCCTCTTGTTCTTGAAGAGAAATATTTTGTCCATAAAGATGGAGGAGAATGAAACAGTTGCTTCCTTCATATCGCGAATCAAAGACCTGAAGAAAAAACTGTCAGATATTGGTGAGGTAGTTGTAGATGCACATTTGGTCATGATTACCATGAATGGTATGACTGATGACTATCAAATGTTTATCACTGGGATAAGTGCGAGAGAAAAAATCCCAAATTTTGAAGAACTTACAGGGATATTAATGCAGGGAGAAGAAAGAAGATTGACTCTAAAACCACAAAGTGCAGATCTAGTGCTAATGGAAAAGAAGAAATTATTCAAAGGAAAAGGAAGTCCATCGCAGCAAAATGGAGGAAACACACAGAAAAAACCAAATCAAACTCAAGATATGCATCCAAATAAAAAAAATTCTCTAATTAAATGTTTTTATTGCGGAAAAATCAGTCACATTGCTAAGGAGTGTAGGAAGAAGAAATTTCATGAAGATCAGCGAAAGCAGAAAAGACATTCAGGTAATTTTGCAAATGATGACTATATTGAGGACCTCAGACTATTCATGGGAGACTTAGATGAGAAATTCGATGTAGACACCTGGTATATAGATTCGGCAACATCCACACATATGACGGGGAATAGACAATGGTTCAAAGATTTTGAAGAAGTCAACAACAGAGCACAAATCTACCTTGGTGATGATAGATGTCATCAGATCAAAGGGTGCGGGAAAATTTCTGTTATCTTACCCAATGGCGATGTCAGATATATTCATAATGTAATGTATGTTCTCGGATTGACAAAGAATTTGATTTCTGTATCCATGATTATAGATCAAGATTTCGAAGTTGAATTTTTAAAATCTAACTGTTATATTAAAGATGGCATGAAGACTATTGCTTCAGGAATTTGAATAGTAGGTCTCTACAAATTGGATGTGAAGACAACACTAGATCAAGCTTTGACAGCATCAAGTTTGACTACGAAAGAGTTGCGGCACCAAAGACTTGGTCATATCAACTACAACGGCTTGTTGTTACTTCAGGAAAAGGAAATGGTAAGAGATCTTCATATATTCAAAAAAGTGCATAATGATTGTGATGCTTGCACGTTAGGAAAGATGCATAGAGAATAATTCCCTGTTCGAGTAGAAATGAAGAAGAGATACATACTTGAATCAGTGCACACAGACCTTTGTGGACCCATGCAAACAAAGTCATTAGGAGGTGCACTGTATTTTTTACTGTTTGTTGATGACTGCACGGAGTTTTCTTGGGTCTATTTCATGAGTAAGAAGAGCCAAACCTTCGAATACTTTAAGAAATTCAGGCATATGATTAAAAAGCAAACAGGGAATCACATAAAAATTCTCTACTCCGATCAAGGGGGAGAATACATGAAGGAGGAACTTACCAAGTATTGTAAAGATCGTGGGATATTACAGAAATTCATAGTACCCCATACTCCTCAGCAGAACGGAGTAGCAGAAAGAAAGAACAAAACATTAGTGGAGTGTGCTAGAAGCATGTTGAAAGGTAAGAATCTTTCAAATGGTTTTTGGGCTGAAGCATTGAATATTGCAGTGTATTTGAAAAATAGGAGTCCTATAAGAAGTCTTGAGTTTAAAACTCCTTTTGAAGCATTACATGGATTTAAACCTATAGTAAAACATCTAAGAGTGTTTGGGTCTAAAGCATTTTCTCACATTCCAAAGGAAGAGAGAAGAAAACTAGATTCAAAAGCCATCAAATGTACCTTTGTAGGGTATTGTTCACAATTTAAAGCTTATAGATTATTTAATCCCTCTACTCACAAGATTTTTGTTAGTAGAGATGTCATATTCCATGAGCAGGTTTGTGATGAATTTAATAAGTGCAATGAGGAATGGGATATTCCGTTTTTGGTGGAAGATAGTGAAGAAATAGGTAACAGCTAGGATCAGAAGAAAGAGGCAGAAGCAAAGATTCCAGACACAACAATCAAGCCGAGTCTATCAAATGAAAGTTAGAATGGGTTGGAAGCTACACCAACGCTCAGAAGATCAGGTAGGTAGATTCAATTTCCTGCTATATACAGAGAAAATTCATTTATAAATAGTATGATGAATGTTGTTGAACCTTCTAGTTATAAAGAAGAAAATCAATGTAGTGAATGGAAAACGGCTATGGAACAGGAATATGAATCTATCCTCAAAAATAACACTTGGGAGCTGGTTGAACTTCCTGAAGGGAAAAAAACCATAGGGTGTAAATGGTTGTATAAACCCAAGATTAATGCAAATGGAACCATAGATAAATTAAAAGATAGATTGGTAGCAAAGGGGTATTCACAAAAATAAGGTATTGACTATGAGGAAACCTTTGCCCTCGTAGCTACTAAGAAACATTGGATGATTCACCAACTAGATGTAAAATATGCATTTTTAAATGGGGAATTGAAAGAGGGGGTCTACTTAGATCAACCTGAGGGGTTTTTTCAGAAAGGGAAAGAACATTAAGTCTATAGAATAAAGAAGGCTCTATGTGGACTAAAACAAGCACCCAGATCATGGTATGAAAATATTGATTCATTTTTTCTGCAACATGGTTACAATAGAAGCAAGAACGATCCTAATCTGTATACCATGAAAGATGAAAAGGAGAACATAGTGTTGATTTCTTTGTATGTAGATGATCTAATTATTACAGGTGATGCAATTGATCTAATCAAAGAAATCAAGCAACAAATGTCACAGATGTTTGAAATGAAAGACCTTGGTGAATTAAGATACTGTTTGGGTCTCGAGATATGGAGAGATTCAGGACAAAATTTTATGTCCCAAGGTAACTATGTCAGAGGTATACTGGAAAGATTCAGGATGGATCAGTGCAAGGCTGCAACAGTACCACTACAGCAGAACATTAAACTTCAGAGTGAGGATGGCTCTAAAGAGGTAGATGTGACACTTTATAGACAGCTGGTTGGGAGCCTAATCTACCTAACCACTACCAGACCTGATTTGGCTTATGCAATTAGTATGCTAATTCAATACATGTCCAAACCACTTGAGAGTCATTGGAATGCAGCAAAAGGTGTTTTAAGGTATCTACAAGGAACTGTAGATTATGATATTATTTATACTGATTCTTCTGATGTTAGATTGACAGGATTTTCAGATTCCGACTAGGCTGGAAATGTCGACGACCGAAGATCCATAACAGGCTATGCATTCAGCATTGGATTTGGGGTGATTACAAGGTGCAGTAAGAAACAGAACATAGTTTCCTTGTCTTCAGCGGAAGTAGAGTATCAAGCCATGTGTGCAGCAACATGTGAGGCAATTTGGTTGCGCAGACTTCTTCAGGACGTTGGGGAAGAACAGAGAGATGCAACAAAAATCAGATGCGACAACCAGAGTTCAATCAAACTTGCTAATAATCCAGTGTTTCACAAGAACACTAAACACATTGATACACAATTCTACTTTGTCAGGGAGAAATTTCAATCAAAAGAAATTCACCTTGTATATTGTAAAACTTGTGATAATGTTGCAAACATTTTCACTAAGCCTCTTTTAAAAACTAAGTTTGTAATGTTTAGGGAGATGTTAGGCATATTTGTGAACCCCTTCTCCATTAAGGGGGAGTGTTGAAGATAATGGAGAATCTCCTATTTGAGTGAGTTGGTTCATGAGACCTTAGGACAAGAAATTGGTTTCTATTTCTTAGGGTGCAGTTCTAACTTCCCTAGATCTTGTGTGCTATATAATAGCTGAATTGTATGAAGATTGTAGAGCATTCTGTAGAAGCCAGACTCTCCTAGTTCAGACTCTCTTTTGTAGAGATGACCAGAGTGATTGTTAATTAATCCATTCAAACATCGTTTCTTTTATCTGAATTTGTATCAACAAGGAGGGGTGAATTGGTATTATTGGGGCCAAAATCACATTGAAAATTAAGGATGAGTTTCATGTTGCAGAGAGGATGAAATATTTTATTTAGGGGTCAAATCATCAATGAGTTCACGGGCAAGCATTCTCATGAGTTTATTCATCAGTTTTGTCTCAAGATTTTATGTAAATTTCCTCTAAATAATTCCATTAATAATAATGGAAAAAGTTGCAACATATTTTTAATTTCTAAGTTCTTACATTTTCAAGTTTTATTTGAAGTGTTGGTAATGTCTATTGTGAAAACTTGTGCAATTCGTATTGTGTTGACATGAAAGAAATTTATGATGGATTTTTCTAAAGATTTTTTTTGAAAGTTTGTCGTCAAGTAATATTAAGGGATATTATAGTTGTATCAAAGCTAAGGATCCTAACAATATGAAAGTGTTACCATAGTTGATGATTACAAGGGATTGAATTTTTTTTACTTATAGGAGGGAGAAGAAGGAAAATGAGAACCATTACCCAGAGTCAGAGGAAGAAGGAGGAAGAATGAAAGATCATGAGGATCAACCCTTGGAAAATATTAGGCATGCCCTAAATAATTTATCCAAAGGACTGCAGGAGATAGCCAAATGAGAGCATAATATGGTCTAGACTATGAAAAACTGTAATATTCCCAATTTTCCACAAGATAATTGGAATATTAGAGTTCTTATTTTTCATGCTTAATTAAGTAAATAAGAGGGTGGAGGGATCCAAAAACCCCATAGATGAATAAAATCCACTTTTGATGTGTGCATGTGAATATTTTATATCTACATCTACATTATGGAGTAGTGGAGCAACTTCTTAATGTGAAAGGGTGGAGATCATGTCTCATTTATGAGAAAGATCATGGAGGTTGAAGAAGTCAACTAAGATCATAGAAGGAATCAAATGTAAGATCATAAAACATTTATGATGAGATGATGGAGGAAACAATTCATTTAATGCACACACGATGGAGAGAGAAAGATCATTAAATGCATACATGATGGAGATCATGGAGAGACAACACAGTCAACATGGAGACCGATGTCCACATATAGAGTGTAGTTATGAGGTGGGCCAAGGCATAGGAAGTTTCAAAAACTATATAATGAAGATGAAGGCAACATTAGAGGCAGGCTTTGTATTATTATTTTTGATATGTTTAGATCTAGATTTTTCATTTGACATTTCTATGCACGCTTATGCTATTTAATTAGCTAAGTCTGCAGTGATGTTTAGCATAGGGTGTTTCTGAGTGAAAATCCCACCCTTACCCACAGGGGACTTTAGGTGCCTACTCTGGGAAGGTATTATTAGCTATTATTTATCATTAGGAATTGGTGCCACACTATTCCTATACTCTGCAAAACACATACATTTAGAAATAATGCATTTTTGAAGAAGGGTTTGAGAGGAGGAGGTTATCTTCAATATTTCAGTTGAGGAACCAGTGAAGGATTTTTCCTCTCACATTGTAATTCAAGATCAGTATTCTGGGAGCCTCATTCCAGATCTAGAATCAGACCAAACATTATTCACCTCCTATTAGTAGCAGTCCCATCAAGGATTGCGCAGTCCATCATTGCAGATCTAGAGGAGGAAGGAAGTTTCTAGCACTTCAGCTAGGAATCCTATGAGGGATCATTCCCTCACCTTTCCATCACTGTTTCCATCAGCCTGGAGCTTATTTGTGGTATATATCAGCAGGCTTGAGCCTCTCCCTCCTATACAGTGTAATTTTCCAAGTTGTTGTGTTTTGCAACAACTACATCTTGAGGGGGAGGAGGAAGAAGAAAGATCTCGAGCTTCGAGATTGGAGATCTACAGGAGGGATCAACCCTCAAAGCATAGATATGATTTGTACTTCAGTTCAACGATCTTACATTCAGATCTAGCTTCAGATCTACATACCTAGCAAATCTATAGTGATGCCCTAAGAGGGTGATTTTCCTAGATTCATAGATATGGAAAATTATATCTGGATTATCTTGGGTATCCATAATAGTGCCCAGATCTAGAATCTTGGCATCATTAGAGCTCTAGATTTCCATAGATCTGCATTTCCCTTTTCATCCAGCAATCATATGTACATCATCTACTAAGGGGAAAATGCAGTATTTTCTCCAACAGCTCTCCAGTTATGGAGTGCTTGCTTTAGCATGTTTTCATGGTCTTTCTATATTATGTATTTGGCTTGAGTGTATCTATTTGAGCACTGTTGTAATCTAAAATCCATCTTCAATAATAATAAAAGGCTCACCTATTCTGTATATTTTTGTGATTGTTAAATATTTATGTATACGTGTTGCAGTTTCAAATATTTTGTTTTTGTATTATTGCATTCCCCCTTTTGGGATACTACAGTGGTATCAGAGCATGATCTTTGGCTCAGCTTGTGGACATTATTGACATCAAAAGAAAAATAGATAATAGAGATCTACTGTGGAGGGATTAAGTTTTGTAACTTCTCTCTTTAGAACTATGAAGGATCTCTCCAAGGAGATCAATGAAATGAAGAGAGAAAGGCAAAGAGAAACCTCTATAAGGTTTCAAAATGAATAAGGTCACAGTACTTCTTATCAACAACAAAGAAGATCGAAGAGGCAAAAAGCTTCACACCATTCTTCTAGATCCCCTTTATTTGAGAAGGAAGGTGCATGGTCTGAATATGAAGGAGGCTTGGGGCATGAGACCCTAAGTAAATATTTGTATAAATACAAAGCACATCCAAGAGCATCGAAGGAGAATCTCTCTCTCCAACAGTTTTTGCAGTTCAAAGAAGAGAGGAGATCTTGAAGCAGCAATAAAAGAAAGAGGCATAGATTCTTCTTGCCTACATTTGATGGATCTTTCACAAGCACATTGAGGGCTTGGTGGGAAGAATTGGATACCTTCTTTCTGAAATATCCTATATCAAAAAGAGAGGATGTGGAGTTCGCAGCACTGCACCTCGAGGGTGAAGTAAGAGATTGGTGGTTCAGTAATTTGTCACACATGAAAGTGTCTGCTTATGCCGACTTTATTCAAAGACTGAAGAAGAGTTATGGTAGAAAGAAACTGGAGACATATCACATAGTGACATCTCCCATCATCAAGGAGATAGTTCATGAAGAACCCAAGGAAGATGTCCTCATTATCACTCAAGAGGAGGAGCCTCTACCACCACCAGTTGTAGATGTACTTACATCAAGAGGAGGATCACTTGCATCTTTGCAAGATGGTATTGATTTATTGACATTTGTAGCCCCATGTATGAATGATGAGATTCATGATGAGGAGCAGACAGATACCAGTTGGTACAGTTGTAGAAGAGAAATTATCACTCTTACCAGCAGTTGGAGAGTCCATCGTTTCAGTTGGAGGAACTCTTGTGGTCTTGCCAGAGGTTCCCACACATCAGTTGATCCAAGGTTTTCATTCATTTCCATCTCATGTTGTTTCAGTACCTCTTACTGAAACTTATGAGGATATGCCTTCAGGGCTAATGCATAACCATGGGTTAGAGCAACATGCTGATTTGAAGCAACAACTATCACTGCGCAGAGGACCCTTGATCTAATTAAGGAAGAGATGAAGAACTATCCCATTTTGTCATTGATGAGCTACACTCAACCCTTTGAGTTGAAATGTTGAGTTTCAGAAGATGGGATGAGTATGATCCTATGTACAATGGCTGGCTATGAGTTCGCCATTGTGCCTTGCTATGAGACAGCTGATACAACACTGTTAATGAGAAATTGTGATGAGAAGAGGACCCATTCATTGGTGGATCATTCCAATGGCAGCTTCATTCATGAAGCATTGGAGAATCGGATGATAGATGGTAGACATATTGAGATGGGCAATCTTTTCCCTTTTCAATTTGACACTCTCTCAATGAGCATCTCACAGCTCAAAGAGACACTTCTACCTACAACATTTTCAGAACCTTATGGGTTTTGGAGGGCCAACGATGAGAGGATCTCATGGAGAGACCTGAATGGAGGTGCACTTCAACATATCATGGAGTGCAAACATATTCAGTTGGAGGATGTTGGTGTTCTACAATGGGAGGATACCAATTTTGATCTTGGCATGATTCATCATCCACATTGGGATGAATGGATCTGGATGAGGAACAAGAGGTTTCCTACCTTCCTGTAGATCTATGATACTAGGTAGCAAGAATCATGGTTGTGCTGGTTTCTTTTGGGTGAGTTTGGATACTACCCAACATCTCACATTTCTAGGATCCATGCCATGTATATCACTAATGAAATGCAGCATAGGAGGCATGGCTGCGCTAGTTATTGATGAGAGAGTTTGGACATCTCATGATATATCCTATGTCCAATGTATTTTCTCTTGTTTGGGATATGTCTCATGTCTTTAAATGTATTTATGTTTGGGATATATCTTATGTTCATGTATGTAATTGGGTTTGGGAGAAAGCATAACTCTCACATGTTGTGGCATAAGGGAGCTTTTTTGTATTATTCTAATGAGACATTTCACATGTCCATTACTATTTTGTCGCTCCATGACTTGCATCATGATGATGTAAGGAGGCAGAAAGAATCCTTGTTTCTTTGGTTACTCTTAGGAGAGTATGGACTGATTTCTTCCCAGTCATTGCATGACATTGATGGAGGAAGGAAATAGGAAGCATTACAACGTTGGCTTCTATTGGGGGATTATGGTCATTGTACATGGTATGATGATGATGTGATGGGGCAGAAATATGCCTTACTATGGTGGCTTCTCTTGAGAGAATATGGCCACTATATTTGGTACAATGATGATGTGGTGTGGCAGGAAGAGGCATTGCTACGGTGGCTTCTATTGAGAGAGTATGGCTCTCATATCTATATTGATGTTGATTTGGCATGGTAGCAAGAAGCATTGTTGCGGTGGCTCCTATTGAGAGAGTATGGCTCACTTACTTTTTTTCATGATGATCTAACATGGTAGAAGAAGGTCTTGCTGAGTTGGTTGTTATTGGGAGAATATGGTTTGACATTGTTCATGTTTTTCCATATGTCTCTACTTCTTGTTTTTCACTATGTTGATGTTATGTTTAGATCCTACATGGCCAATAGGGCTAATGATGAGTTCATTGATAGATGCGATCTACTCTATGTATCATGGGTTGGAGAGATAGTTCATGAGTTGGGACCTTCCACTTTGGGAAGAAACCACTTCATTTCATGTATCTCATGTATAAAGGAGATCTTTGGACATCATATGGTTTCCACTTGGAGATTCATTGATGAGGGTGGGTATCTAATTTTTCAGTTGGAGGTCATTCTAGACATTATAGAGAGGCAAATTTGGAGTTGAACATGTATGACACATTTTGACAGATGGGGAGGCCTTCCATACGAGGATGCCATTTGGAGGGGGATTTTTGCTATAGCATCCACTTTTGCAGTTTCTTAAGGACAAACAACATTTTTCCGGGGGGGGACTGTAATATTCTCAATTTTTCAGAAGATAATTGGAATATTTTCATTCTTAATTAAGTAAATCAGAGGGTGGAGGGACCCAAAAACCCCATAGATGAATAAAATCCACTTTTGATGTGTGTATGTGGATATTTTAGATCTAGATCTACATTATGGAGTAGTGGAGCAACTTCTTAAAGTGAAAGGAGTGGAGATAATGTCTCATTTATGAGAAAGATCATGGAGGTTGAAGAAATCAACTAAGATCATGGAAGGAATCAAAAGTAAGATCATAAAGCATTTATGATGAGATGATGGAGGAAGTAGTGAATTTAATGCACACATGATGGACAGAGTGATCATTACATGCATTCATGATGGAGATCATGGAGAGAAAGCACAATCAACATGGAGACCTATGTCCACATGTACAACCCAGTTATGAGGTGGGCAAGGCATGGGAAGGTTCACAAACTATACAATGAAGATGAAGGAAAAATTAGAAGTAGGCTTTGTATTATTATTTTTGATATGTTTAGATCTAGATTTTTCATTTGAAATTTCTATGAACTCTTATGCTATTTAGCTAAGTCTGCAATGTTGTTTAGCACAGGGTGTTTCCGAGCGGAAATCCCACCCTTACCCACGGGGGACTTCGAGTGCCTAATATGGGAAGGTATTCTGAGCTATTATTCATCATCAGGAATTGGTGCCACACTATTCCTACTCTCTGCAGAACACATACATTCAAAAATTATGCATTTCTGAAGAAGGGTTTGAGAGGAGGAGGTTGTCTTTAGTATTTCAGCTGAGGAATCATTGAAGGATTTTTCCTGTCACCTTGTACTTCAATATCAGTATTCTGGGAGCCTCATTCCAATTTTTTCATCAGGCCAAACATTATTCACCTCCTATCAGCAGCAGTCCCATCAAGGATTACACAGTCCGTCATTGCGGATCTAGAGGAGGAAGGAAGTTTCTAGCACTTGAGCTAGGAATCCTGTGAGGGATCATTCCCTCACCTTGCCATCACTGTTTCCAACATCCTAGAGCTTATTTGGAGTATATATCAGCAGGCTTGAGACTCTCCCTCATATACAGCACAATTTTCCCAGTTGTTGTGTTTTGTAACAGCTGCATATTAAGGAGGAGGAGGAAGAAGAAAGATCTCAAGCTTCGAGCTTGAAGATCTGTAGGAGGGATAAACCCTCAAAGTGTAGATATGATTTTTACTTAAGTTCAACCATCTTACATTCAGATCTAGCTTCAGATCTGCATGCCCAACAATTGTATAGTGAAGTCCTAAGAGGGTGCTTTTCCTAGATTCATAGATCTGGAAAATCCTTTCTGGGTTATGTTGGGTATCTATCATAGTGCCCAGATCTAGAATCTTGGCATCATCAGAGCTCTAGATTTCCATAGATCTTCATTTCCCTTTTCAGCTATCAGTCATATGCACATCATCTACTGAAGGGACAATGTAGTATTTGCTCCAATAGCTCTTCAGTTACGGAGTGCCTTCTTTGGCATGTTTTCATGGTCATTCTAGCCTATGTATTTGGCTTGAGTGTATGTATTTGAGCATTGTTGTAATCTAAAATCCATCTCCAATAATAATAAAAGGCTCACCAATTTAGTATATTTCTGTTATTGTTAAATATTTATGTATACTTGTCGCAATTTCAAATATTGTGTTTGTGTATTACTGCATTTCCCCTTTTGGGATACTAAAGTGGTATCAGAGCATGATCTTTGGCTCAACTTGTGGACATTTTTGACATCAGAAGAAAAATAGATAGTAGAGGTCTACTATGGAGGGATTAAGTTTTGCAACTTCTCTCTTTATAACTATGAAGGATCTTTCCAAGGAGATCAATGAAATGAAGAGAGAAAGGAAAAGAGAAACCTCTAAAAGGTTTCAAAATGAAGAAGGTCCCAGTACTTCTTATCAGTAGCAAAGAATACTGGAGAAGCTAAAAGCTTCACGCCATTCTTCTAGATCCACTTTCTTTGAGAAGGAAGGTGAATGGTCTGAATATGAAGAAGGCTTGGGGCATGAGACGCTAATTAAATATATGTCTAAATATAAAGCACAACCAAGAGCATTGAAGGAGAATCTCTCTCTCCAATAGTTTTTGTAGTTCAAGGAAGAGAGGAGATCCTGAAGCAGCAATAGAATAAATTGGCATAGATTCTTCTTGCCTACATTTGATGGATCTTCCACAAGAACATTGAGGGCTTCGAGGGAAGAATTTTCTACCTTATTTTTTAAATATCCTATATCAGAAAGAGAGGCTATGGATTTTGCAGCACTGCATCTAGAGGGTGAAGCAAGAGATTGGTGGTTCAGCCATTTATCACACATGAAAGTGTCTGCTTATGCCGACTTTATTCAAAGACTGAAGAAGAGGTATGGTAGAAAGAAACTAGAGACATCTCACGTAGTGACATCTCCCATCATCAAGGAGATATTTCATGAAGAACCCAAGATAGATGTCCTCATTATCACTCAGGAGGAGGAGCCTCTACCACCACCAGCTGCAAATGTACTTACATCAAGAGGAGGATCAGTTGCATCTTTGCAAGATGTTCTTGAGGTCTTGACATTTGGAGCCCTATGCATGATTGATGAGATGCATGATGAGGAGGATATAGATACCAACGCTAGTACAATTGTAGAAGAGAAGCCATCACTCTTACCAGAGGTTGGAGAGTCCATTGTTCCGGTTGGAGGAACTCTTGTGGTCTTGCAAGAGGTTCCCAAACATCAGTTGATCCAAAGTTTGCATTCATTTCCATATCATATTGTTTCAATACCTCTTATTGAAACTTATGAGGACATGTCATCAAGACTAATGCATAACCATGTGTTAGAGCAGTATGCTGATTTGAAGCAGCAACACATCACTACGTAGAGGAACCTTGATCTAATCAAGGAAGAGATGAAAAACTATCATAGATTGTCATTAATGAGCTACATTCAACCCTTTGAGTTGGAATGTGGATTTTTAGAAGATGGGATGAGTATGATCCTATGTACAATGGTTGACTATGAGTTCACCATTGTGCCTTGCTATGAGACAAGTGATACAACACTGTTAATGAGCAACAATGATGAGAAGAGGACCCATTCATTGGTGGAGCATTCCAATGGCAGCTTCATTCATGAAGCATTGGAGAATCAGATGATAGATGGTAGACATCTTGAGATGGGTAATCTTTTCCCTTTTCAAGTTGACACTTTCTCAATGATAATCTCACAGCTCAAAGAGAGACTTCTACCTACAACATTTTCAGAACCTTATGGGTTTTGGAGGGCCAATGATAGGAGAATATCATGGAGAGACCTCAATGGAGGTGCACTTCAACATATCATGGAGTGAAAATATATTTAGTTGGAGGATGTTGGTGTTCTACAATGGGAGGATACCAAGTTTGATCTTGGCATGATTCATCATCCACATTGGGATGAATGGATCCGGATGAGGAACAGGAGGTTTCCTACCTTCCTACTGATCTATGATAGTGGGCAGCAAGAAGCATGACTACGCTGGTTTCTTTTGGGTGAGTATGGATACTACCCAACATCTCACATTTCCAGGATCCATGCCATGTATATCAGGGATAACATGCAGTAGCAGGAGGCATGGATGCGCTGGTTATTGATGAGAGAGTTTGGACATCTCATGATATATCTTATGTCCTTGTATTTTTTCTTGTTTGGGATATGTCTCATGTCTTTACACGTATATCTATTTGGGATATATCTCATCTTCATGTATGTACTTGGGTTTGGTCAGAAAGCATAACTCTCACATGATGTGGCATGAGGGAGCTTGTTTGTATAATTCTGATGAGACATTTCACATGTCTATTACTGTTTTGTTGCTCCATGACTTGCATCATGATGATGTAAGGAGGTAGCAATAATCCTTGTTTCTTTGGTTAACCTTGGGAGAGTATGGACTAATTTCTTCCCATTTGTTGCATGACATTGATGGAGGATGGCAATAGGAAGCCTTACAATGTTGGCTTCTGTTGGGGGATTATGGTCATTGTACATGGTATGATGATGATTGGACGGGATTGGACGGGACAATAATATGCCTTACTATGGTGGCTTCTCTTGAGAGAATATGGCCACTACATTTGGTACAATGATGATGTGGTGTGGCAGTAATAGGCATTATTGCGGTGGCTTCTATTGAGAGAGTATGGCACTCAAATCTATATTGATGTTGATTTAGCATGATAGCAAGAAGCATTGTTGCGGTGGCTCCTATTGAGAGAGTATCACTCACTTACTTTTTTTCATGATGATCTAGCATGGAAGTAGAAGGCCTTGCTGAGTTGGTTGTTATTGAGAGAATATGGTTTTACATTGTCCATGTTTTTCCATATGTCTCTACTTCTTTTTTTTCACTATGTTGATGTTATGTTTGGATTCTACATGGCCAATAGGGCTAATGATGAGATCATTGATATATGCAATCTACTCTATGTATAATGGGTTGGAGAGATAATTCATGAGTTGGGACATTTCACTTTGGGAAGAAACCACTTCATTTCATGTATCTCATGTATAACGGAGATCTTTGGATATCATATCGTTTCCACTTGGAGATTCATTGATGAGGGTGGGTATCTAACTTTTCAATTGGAGGCCATTATAGACATTATAGAGAGGCAACTTTGGAGCTGGACATGCATGACATATTGTGACAGATGGGGAGGTCTTCCATATGAGGATGCTATTTGGAGGGAGGATTTTTGCTGTAGCATCCACTTTTGCAATTGCTTGAGGACAAGCAACATTTTTCCGAGGATTATTATAATATTCCCAATATTCCACAAAGATAATTGTAATATTAGAGTTCTTAATTCCCATGCTTAATTAAGTAAATAAGAGGATGGAGGGACCCACAAAACCCATAGATGAATAAAATCCACTTTTGAGGTGTGTATGTGGATATTTTAGATCTATATCTACATTATGGAGTAGTGGAGTAGCTTCTTAATGTGAAAGGAGTGGAGATCATGTCTCATTTATGAGAAATATCAGGAGGTTGAAGCAGTCAACTAAGATCATGGAAGGAATCAAATGTAAGATCATAAAGAATTTATGATGAGATTATGGAGGAAGTAGTGCATTTAATGCACACATGATGGAGAGAGTGATCATTACATGCGTACATGGTGGAGATCATGGAGAGAAAGCACAATCAACATGGATACCTATGTCTAAATGTACAACGCAGTTATGTGGTGGGCCAAGGCATGGGAAGGTTCACAAAATATATAATGAAGATGAAGGAAACATTAGAGGAAGGATTTGTATTATTATTGTTGATCTGTTTAGATCTGGATTTGTCATTTGACATTTCTATGCATGCTTATGTTGTTTAGCTAAGTCTGCAGTGTTGTTTAGCACAGGGTATTTCCAAGTGGAAATCCCACCCTTACCCACGGGGGACTTCGAGTGCCTACTCTGGGAAGGTATTCTGAGTTGATATTCATCATCAAGCATTTGTGCCACACTATTCCTACTCTCTGCAGAACACATACATTCAAAAATTATGCATTTCTAAAGAAGGGTTTGAGAGGAGGTGGTTGTCTTCAATATTTCAGTTAGGAACCAGTGAAGGATTTTTCCTGTCACCTTGTACTTCAAGATTAGTATTCCGAGAGCCTCCTTCCAGATCTAGAATCAGGCCAAACATCATTCACCTCCTATCAGCAGCAGTCCCATTAAGGATTGCACAATCCATCATTGCAGATCTAAAGGAGGAAGGAATTTTCTAGCACTTCAGCGAGGAATCCTGTGAGGGATCATTACCTCACCTTGCCATCACTGTTTCCATCAGCCTGGAGCTTATTTGGAGTATATATCAGAAGGATTGAGCCTCTCCCTCTTATACAGTGCAATTTTCGCAACTGTTGTGTTTTACAGTAGTTGCATCTTGAGGAGGAGAAAGAAGAGGGAAGATATCAAGCTTGGAGCTTGGAGATCTGTAGGAGGGATCGACCCTCAAAGCATAGATTTGATTTTTACTTTAGTTCAGCCATCTTACATTCAGATCTAGGTTCAGATCTGCATACCCAACAGTTGTATAGTGAAACCCTAAGAGGATGATTTTCCTAGATTCATAGACCTGGAAAATCCTTTCTGGGTTATCTTGGGTATCCATCATAGTGCCCAAATCTAGAATCTTGGCATCATCAAAGTTCTAGATTTCCATAGATCTTCATTTCCATTTTCAGCCAGCAGTCATATGTACATCATCTGTTGAAGGGACAATGAAGTATTTGCTCTGGCATCTCTCCAGTTACGCAGTGCCTACTTTGGCATGTTTTTAGGGTCATTCTAACCTATGTATTTGGCTTGAGTGTATCTATTTGAGCACTATTGTAATCTGAAATCCATCTCCAATAATAATAAAAGGCTCACCTATTCTGTATATTTCTGGTATTATTTAATATTTATGTATACTTGTTTCAGTTTCAAATATTGTGTTTGTGTATTACTGCATTCCCCCTTTTGGGATACTACAAAAACATTGTTAATTCCATGGTTAACCTTCATTCGAATCAACCCAAAAATGAGTAGAAGGATCAAATAGAAATTATATTTTTCTCGAAGGATATGGAAATCATCATGTTGAGGCCAACAATTCATCTAATCTAGTTTCCCCACTAGTGAATAATGCTACATCTAGGCCACTATTTCCCAAATTCTTGGAGGAACCAACAGAAAACCAGCAATGGTGAGATGAAAGTTTCTTGGACTATATGAGGGAGTACAAGGCACTGGGGGCAGAGTTTCATGCACAAATGTCACTCCAAAATTACAACACGGTCAAGCATAGGAATAAATCAAAAGACCATAACAAGTGGTGGATAAACATTGAGGTCCCCAAAAAGGAAAGAAAGATAAGCATCCCAACCTTCAACGGGAATTCCAGTATTATAGCTAGCATTATGGGAATTTTCAGGTCTAAAATTTGCCTCCTAAGGAAAATAATAAAATACTAGTAAAAATAATAAAATAAGAGTTATGAATTTTTAAAAGAGAAGAAAGAAAAATACATATTTTAATGTATTTTTGGCTTATCTCCTTGTAATTTTACTCAAATATCAAGTGTATACACTCAGATGCATAACTAGATTTTGCATCCAACGAGTACACATTCTACATACTTTTGAGTAGATATACACTGATAAAAAATTAAAATACATGAAAAATCACGTTTCAACACATTTTTCATGTATTTTGAATATTTTTATTATATATGTACTCAAAATTATGCAGAGTGGGTACTAGGATTTAAAATCTAATTATGCATCCAATGAGTATACACACTTGAAATTTGAGTAAACTTACAAGGAGATAAGTAAGATCTATGATTAAAAAAAAATAGTTTTCTTCTTTTCCCTCTAGAAATGTTGCCCCCTAGGGATGACATCATAATATTGAATCCTATTGGTTCTCTTAATTTTTTTTCTTTTTTCAAGTATATTTTTCATTTTGAGGCCCATTTTTTACCTCAAAATTCCCCTAATGAGCATGGGTACAAAATATGGATACATATTTCTAGCTTAACCCCATGAGAGAATAAGATGAAATACAATATGTCACACTAAATATGTATGGAAAAAAACATGAATGGTGGTACCATAGGTTGTCCACACTAGGGCATGCCAAAATCACCTCCTATTTGGAGCAGGGAAAATTTTAAGGATGGAAATTTATTTTAGAGTTTAGAAACATTGGCGAATCTCACTAGTATATAATATGAAATTTTAAAAATGTTTGGCAATGTTTTTGTAAAAGTATTCAAATTTCTTATAATTTTATATAGTCTGTATATAAAATGTTGGCAATTTTTAAGGTAAAAAAAAATTATACTATAAAATTTGGGCGAATAATTTTTAGAAAAAATGGAAGTTAACGAATCTTTTTTTTGGAAAAAGCATGGAAAATTAGCCCACTTGCGAATATTAGCCCCTAAAATAAAAATGTAAAGCTACATTTAAAGGATCTAGCACAACTTAAGTAAATGGGGGGCCCATATAGCTACATCATAGAGTTCGAGATTTTAGCGATGACGGTGATATATATATCACAGGATTGATTGGTGATGCTATTTTTGGAAGGGCTAAGAGATCCATTGAGAGGTTAGGTTAACATTTTAAGCCTATTACACTTTAGGATGTTATTGATAGAACTAGGGATATGGAAGATGCACTACTTAAAAGGCCCCATCCAAATTCATTCCCCCACCAAAGAATAAGGAGAAGAAGCCATGGGAGGGGAAGAACCAAATTTACAAGAAACCAGGGATGATCGAAGGAGAAATAAGCTCTGCTAAAACTGCAAAGAACCTTGGATCCTAGGCCATACATGTATGGGTAAGGGAAATGTCCATTATATATAATTAATTCTATACAATGAAGAGGAGGGAGAACAAGTAGAAACAAAGGAAGAGAAACATAGCAACAATAGTAATGATGAAGAGCCACTGAGGAGAGAGACCAAAGGGGAAACTATAGCCAAGATCTCATGTTTTCCCATGTGTAACACCTTTAGAGCGAGGGGAGTAATATAATGGAAATGAGACACAGTCCTCATTGATGGGGGATCCACTCATAATTTAATAGATGCAGCCCTGGTATCTTGGAGGATTATGGTTATAGAATAATTTGAGGTATTTTGATGTAAAGGTGGTACAATGATGAAGGATGACTTGTTTGAAGAAGGTTCCTTAGATATAATTGAAGATGGTAAATTACAACCTAGTGGATGACTTCTATGTAGTTGAAATTGATGACATCAATGTGGTGCTAGGCATGTAATGGATCATTTCTATAGGAAGGCATTGGAAGGATTATCATACCATGGAAATGAAGTGGGTCACACAAGAAATAAAAAGGGTTATTCTAAGAGGAATGTAATGCCCCCTACCACATTTACCCACTTTTACAAGCTCTCTAGGGTAAACATGAGTTGAGTGTCACTATTATATGACCCGACCTCCAAGTTCCAGTTATGGAAGTGGGGCCTACAAACCAAAAGTAAACTGACATCTCTCAAAGAATAAAAATCACTCAAGAGCTTACCAACCACCCTAGGTGATCAATCCCTAAGTTTGAATTATTTTTCACTAGTTTTACAACCCAACCGCACCATTGACACACTGTGCGTACGATTATGAGGCTCCAATTGCACCTATAAGCCTGTCTAGATGCCATTATAGCCCAAAATTCCTTGTTCAATGCATGCGGTCATGAGATCTATATAACTTTTTTAGGAAATCCTGCATACCACTGCCCAAAACTTCCTATACGTTTCAAAAAACATAAATAAGGTGATGAAAAGGCTAACCATTCAAAAATTAAACAAGATATTGACCAATACATGCCTACTGCAAGATATACATTTCATCAAACATATAATAAACATATAAGCTACATGTGATGAAATCATATCCAATCATAAACTTTTGAACTTCATATGAGAATCACGAAGAAGGCTTAATGCCCTCTCTAGCTAACTACAACAACACTTGTTATCACATGCATTCATCAATCATTCAATGAATTATCAAATCATGAAAGAAATCCATAGCTAGAGCACATCATATAACCAGTTATATAACCAAATTCTAACTAGAATAAAAACCATAATAAATTGGTCATAAAATAAACATAATAGCAAGTACATGTGATCATTAATTACATTAGAATAATAACTGATATTAACTTATAAAAAAAACCAACCAAGTCATGGACTTCCATGTATCACTGAACCAAAGATTGGGTTGAGCCAAATATTTATTTCAGCCAACCACCCTCGTGCCATGTTCCAAATATGAATGTGGGATCTCATGGGATAAACCAAGACATAACCAAATAGGGTCTCCAAATGTTAAACCATCTCCACCCTCAAGCTACCGTGATCTCACTTAAATTGGTCCCAAGATCCCAAAACCAAACCAAGCTCAGATACCTCATAATTCCTTCACCATACCTTGAGGAATTTTCCTATGTCCACCCACCTTTTGAGGGATTTCTAGAGAAAACCATCTCCACCCCAAACCCTTGGTATTTTCCTGAGACCACCTCAATTGGTTCCAAAACCTTCCGGAAATCCAAAGTTCAACCAAGAATGAATCCCATCACACCATGGCTATCCAGGAAATGGAAATGCAAGGCTAAAACCATTCTCAAACCAGGAAAAACCTATTCCAATGATAGAAAATGAAACAAATAAACAAATGCATGTGCCATGCATTCACATCCTAGTAAGAAAATCACACATGCAACTTGTTACCTACAAGATCTTTCTGCTGAAGATGTTGATTTTTCCTTCTCTTGGATTTCCTTCACTTTCGTTTGCTTTTCCTTTTCATTTATTTTCTTGCTTTCTTTTCATTCTCCAAATCCAAGTGAATGCTAAAGTGCTCCAAGAATACTCTAAGTGTGCAAGACTATATGAGATTGTAAGGAGAGAACCAAGACTAAACTAACAAAAGTCGTAAATTGTTTCTCTAATGCGTTTTTATCATTGATGTCCCCTTTTTTCTTCATTTTCCTCTAGTTTCCCTTGCATGAAAATATGTGTCTCTTTACCTTCCTTTTCTCCTATTTACCTTTATTTCTCATAATTAAATGTCAATTATTGCCTCTTTTCCTTTGCCAATGCCTTTTCCAATTTCCATAGCCATTATTGAACCACAACCGATTCCCACTAAAGTGTTTTCCCAAAATTCAGCTTGGAATATGATTTCCATGACATTGGTCTTATTTTGCATTTATTATCCTTTATTACATGAAAATTTAACTCGATGTTGTTACAAGAATGAGCATTGATGCTCCAAGAGTGGTCACCGTTAATAAAATAAAAGCTATTTTTTGGCATGGAGACTCAACATGGGTTGCATAGTGCATGGTAATACAACAAAAGGTTTCATATGGGGATAGAAATTACCTAGCAGAGATCCAGGATTTGTTGAAAAAGCACTAGTCTAAGGTCTTCGACAATATTCTGCTAGGTAAACCACCATACATGGGTTTCAAGCATGCTATAGTATTAGAGGGGACCAAGCTAGTCATCACCACACCATATAAGAACCCCAAAATATTTAAGGAGGATATCGAGAATTCCATTAAGTAATTATTGGATATGGGTAACATAAGGCCCAACACTAGCCCATTTTCATCCTCCATAGTACTTATTAAGAATAAATATGGGACAATGAGGATGTACATGGACTAAAGAGCCCTCAACAAGAAGATGATAAAGAAAAAATACACAATACCAAAAATCAACGAGCTCTTGGATGAGTTGCATAGGGTAGTGTACTTCTCCAAAATTGATTTAAGTTTAGGTTATCATAAGTTCGGGGCTCAAGAGCATGGCATTAAAAAAGAATCCTTCATGTGCCACTATGGGCACTATGAGTTTCTTGTCATGCCATTTGGATTAATGAATACACCAGCTACCTTCTAGTCATGTATGAATCCTATATTTAGAAGGAAACTATGAAAGTCTCTACTACTTTTCTTTGATTATCTCCTCATTTATAGCAGAACTTGGGAGGAGCATTTGACACTCCTAGAGGAGTTACTAATAATATTAAAGGGGCATTATCTATTTTCTAAAGAGTCTAAATTCTAGTTTGGAATGACAAAGATTTTTTGTCTTGGAAACATCATCAGTGTGGGAGGATTTTAGGTCAAGTAGGAAAATATCCAGGCTAGAATTAAATGACCAACACCTAAGAAACTCACTGAGTTGTGGGGATTCATGGGGATATGAAATTATTATCAGAATTTTTTCAAGGGTTACTCGCAATTGGTGCTACCCTTAACATATTCAATGAAGAAAGGGGATTTCAAATGGAAAAAAGAAGTTCAACACACTTTTGAAAGGTGCAAGGAGGTAATCAGTTCTTTTCTTGTTCTCACACTTCTATGTTTCTCATGTCCCTTTATTTTAGAGTGTGTTGCCTCAAGAGAAGGCATAGGAGTAATAATAATACAAGATTTACATAAAATAGATTTCAAGAGTCTAAATCTAATGGATATATAGAGGCTCTAATCAATATATGACAAGGAGATGTTAGCCATAATGCATGCACTAGAAAATTTCAGGTATTACATAGTGGGAGGAAGGTACGTGGTCATGACATACCACAAAAACATGAAATATGTTTAGGAGAAAATTGATCTCAATGAGAAGCAATAGAAATGGGTTAACATAATTCCTGTCTATGACTTCAACATGGAGTATGTGAAGAGGAATAAGAATGCGGTGGTCAATTATCTCTCTAGGATACCAGTGGAATGTTTTCTCATTGAGATTAATAGTGATTAGAAGGAACTTCTACTAGTTGAGTACTCAAAGAATATTTTTTATCCAAGTTGATGGATGGATTAATTTAGGAGGAAAGGTATAGGGTTGTCAATGAAATCATATTTTACAAAGGGAGGAAATTTTTGGGCCCCGAGTCATAGTTGAAATAGAGAATGATCAGGGCCATCGACGACTTATCCCTATCCAAACATAAAATGATTATTCAAAACATACATGCATGAATGAGAGAGATTTTCATGGAAGAACCTCAAGGGGGGTGTTTGGAGATGTGTAGAAATGTTTTCTTTTCTAGTAGAATGAAATTGATAAGACTCATTCGACATGTCTACTACAACAGTTACTGATCCTAGATAAAAAATGGGAAATAATTTTAATGGATTTCACTATATAGATTTTGAAGGTACAATGAGGAGACTGTATCTTTATGGTGGTGTATAGGCTAATAATTTTTCTCATTTCATGGTCATATCTTCTGACAAGTGAGCGGTTAGGTGGTAGAGACATTATTTCAAGAGGCCTTCATATTGCATGGAGTTTCTAAACACATTATCAGTGACCGAGATATAACATTCCTCAAAGAATTTTGGTAGGAACTATGTATGTTAGTTGACATAGAGCTGACCCTGAGTACTAGTTATCATCCATAGAAATATGGCCAGACATAGATCATTAACAAATGGGTGGTAGGATATTTGAGGAACTATGTGGTCAGGCATCGTAAAACATGGATTAGGTGGTTTCACTTGTGTAAGTATTGTTATAACACCACGTAACATATGTTTGTCAAGATGCATCCTTTTAGAGCATTGTATGGGTATGATGCTCCCACATTCATTGAGATGGCACTAGGAGATAGTAGGGAACCAATGGCTAGGGATTAGTTGTAGGACAATTAGTATACTCTTAGAATCCTCAAGGATAACCTATAGGTATCCCAAAATTAGTAGAATATGTATGTGAATTGCCATAGGCTGGAGTGTAGCTTTGAGGAGGGGGATCTTATTTTCTTGAGACTTCAATCATATAAGAAATCGTCCTTGAAAAAGGGTGGCTTTAAGAAATTAAAGCCATGATTTTGTGGGCCTTACATGGTGATCAAGAAGATTGAGGAGGTTTCTTATGAATTGGAATTACTGAAAGAAAGAAAGATTCACAATGTTTTCCATGTATCTTTCCTTCAAAAGGTGCTTGTACGTCAAGTTAAGACCACAACAGGGCTTCTATCGCTTGACAATGAAGGGGAATTACTCCTCATTCTAGAGGAGTTCATGGACATGAGGGAAATGAAGTTGAGGATTAGATTCATCCAAGAATATTTAATTTACTGGAAGGATTTTCTATTGGAAAATTCTACATGGGAAGGTGAATAGGTATTGAAGCGCCCAAGCTTGTAGTTGCTTGAGGACAAGAAAATTCGAGAAGGGAGGATTGTAGTGTCCCTTTCCAATCCATAGAAGAATCAAAGGTTTGGAGTCATATCTTATCTATATCCCATGAGCTATTGAAAGAATAAAAGGGGTTAATACATTACAATAATAAATAATTAAATAAAGGTGGTAAAAAGTCACTTTAGAAAAATAAAGTGACCCATGGTTTTTGCTTACCACCCATGGTTTTCAGAGGAGGAAAATATTATCATTAAATGGAAGGAGACTCAAAGGAGGATGTGCAAAGAATTAATTTTGTATTAACAATCATTTGAGAAGATTACTAAGTGAGGGAGAAACCCTCAATATTTCTGAGTTCTAGTGTTGGAATATACACCCTAGCTAGTGGAAGTTCACTTCAGTGGTTTTAAACCCACACTAGAAAATCATTTGTGATCTTTATAGGGAGATCAATTTGTTACTTTAAGAGGTCATTTTTTGTATTCAGGACCGATTTCAGTTGAAGGAGGCTGAATTTTATTTCATTCTAGGAGGCCAAATTAGATTATAATTTTAGGGGTTGAGTTCTTGTTTTCTTCCCAAGAGAGCGAGTCAATTAATTATGGATAACCCTAAGTTTCTTAATTCAGAGGGTCAAATTAGTAGGCCTTGAGAGCTACATTAATTTTCTAAGAGAGGTTGAATAACTCAATTTAGGGAGGTTGCAATTATTATGGAAATCATAGTACTTCAGAAAGTCGAATTATCATTGAATTTCTAGGGTTGATTTACTAAGGAGGTTGAGTTACTTGAGCGAATTGGAGGATGAGTTACCTGAGAAAATAAGAAGCTAAATCACTCTTCTCTAAGGGGTTTATTTTATCCATTAGTAAGGAGCTAAGCTATCTAAATTCTAAGGCTGAATTTGTATGCACAAGGAGAGCCTAATTAATCTTATTTGAGGGTCAAATCATATTGACAAGGAGGCCTAAGTTGTGTATTGCAAAGAATCAAAAATATTTTGTTGAGGGGATGAATTATTAATAAGTTTAAGGGAAAGCATTCTCAGTAGTTTATTCATCAAGACTTGTCTCAATATTTTATGTAAATTTCCTTCATAGAATTACATTAATAACTATATCTAGAGTTGCAACATCTTTCTAATTTATAGGTTTTTACATTTGTAACTTTATTTGACATGATGGTTTTCTATTGTGTGAAATTGTGTAATTCTTATTGTGTCACTCGGAAAGAAATTAATGGTATATTTTTTTGAAGCAATTTTTTGAAATTTTTTACTTAGTAATGTTAATGGATATTACAAATTCCTCTTACTTAGTCACTAGAGGATCTCCCTCAAACCTCAATGTCTCTATGTGGATTTTCCACCAGGTCAAGGCATGGTCCTTTGAGTTTAGCCACACAAATGAAGTCTTCTATTCATCCTCTATATGATGAACACTGAAATAAAATTCTAATTGATGAAACCAATGATTTATTTTCAAAGCATCGATATTTACTTGATATGGCTTGATATCGACCTTCACTTTAATTTTTGAGATGGAATATGAATGGTTCATGACACCTAAACTAGGTTGATATTTTTTGGGTTCTTTTTGCTGTTCCTTCTTTGTTTCTTTTCAATCTCCTGATCTTCTTTCTGATCAAACATTTGCATTAAAACCTTGATAGTCCTTAATATTCTAAGCTTATTAGTAAGGGACATCATGAAGAGATTCACATTATGGTTTATATTTGTAGCTTGTGCTTCCAACTATGAAAACCTCTCCTTTGAAACATCAAGAAGGATATTCACAAATTTGCAGGTCATGACAAGTGTTTTATGACATCTGGCTTAGATGATATAAATCTCGTGCAAATCTCCATAGTATACCCAAAGAAACCTATTGTGCGAGAAAAAATGGAAAATATCTAAGCTAAGTATAAGGCCAGGCATGGCAAGCATCAAGTTGATCATCATTTCCAAGTTAGTGGTCAATTTTGGCTTTATAACAACAAAGAATGTCTTAAAGGTGAAGGCAAAAAGTTCAAATCCATCAAGTATAGTCCATTTACAATTTTGGAAAAGATCAGTGATAATGATGTTTGGTTAGATTTGCATCCATATATGGAGATGTATTCAATGGTGAATATTTAAAAATTGAAACTATATGAGCATCCTCTGATTATGGATCAAGATAAGAATGTTCAAGTTCCTTTCGTTGATGATTTTTCTTTTGAATATCTCAAGGATTTGTATGAATATGTTATTCTTAATAGGAATGTGAGGAATTCATGAAAAGGTGATTTTGAATATCTTTGTATAGGTTTAAAAGGAGTGAATTCAAGTAAATCATGATGGATGGAACTCATAAAAGTGAGAGAGTTATACTAGCACTTGTTGAATACAATCACGATTTTGGTGGTCGATAAGCTTCTTAATGCAGAGGAGTAATCCATAAGGATTATCATAGTTAATCCAAATTGATAGTTTCAAATGATGAAAATCTATAATGCTGAAGAGCTTGTCAAGAGCTTTCCAACACAATTTAAACGAGCTCAAATAGATACCATATGTGAAATTTATAGCCTTCGGAAGTTGAAGGTAAGACGAGGGTGAGACGCACAAGGATGCATTAGAGAAATTTTGAGGTCTGAAATGGGCCTCATAAGGAATATTATAAAATAATAGTGGAAATAATAAAATAATGTTAGATTTCCTCATTAAGTTTTGGTGTGAAAAAATGAAAAACTACTTTTTTCAACTAGCATTTTCAACTTATCTCCCTACGCTTTTACTCAAATTTCGAGCAAGAGCAATCATTGGATGTGGAATTTAATTTTTCATCCAAAGAGTACTTATGTTGCATACTTTCCATGGACCCTACTACATGAAAATTTAAAATACATGAAAAAACATGATTGCAATCACATTTGTTCATGTATTTGACAATTTTCATGTAGTAGCATCTATTGAAAGTATGCAACATGGGTACTCATTGGATGCGAAATTAAATTCTACATCCAATGAGTGCTCCCGCTCGAAATTTGAGTAAAATCATAGGGAGATAGGTTGAAAATACAAATTGAAAAAATATTTTTTTTTAATTTTTATTTTTATCCTTTTACCTTTTTACTCCAAAACTGATGAATCATCTCCCATGGATGATATCATCATATTGAATTGTATTGAGCTTTTATAAAGTTTACTTTTGTTGTACATTTTTGTTTTGAGGCCTATTTTTTACCTTAAAATTTCTCCACATGGCAACACGTGGACCAACCAGACGTTTCCATGGGTACCAACTAGAGGTTACCACATGGAACCTATAGAAGGTCTACATGGACTAGATGCATGGAAAGTAAACTAAGTATTGCAAAAATATAGAAATTACAAGATTTAAATGCCCAACCTAGTTGGCACAAATGCTACACCTTACTGCTAGGCTAGCATGTGTGCCATGTTAAACTAGGCAAGGGTTCTATTATTTATGTTGTTTGTTACAAATGAAATACCACAAAATATGCACCCACAATTCAAACTATTGATCTCCAATATGCCAACCCTAAGTCTTACCACTACACCAAAGGTTCAAACCATTGGCCTCCCATATGCCAACCCCAAGTCTTACCGCTACAAAAAAGGTTGCAAATTTGTTAAGTTATCTATGGATTCATTTAGATAAAGACTACTTTTAGCGGTTATGCCAAATAAATCATATTATATCCAAAAATTCATGGAAAATTGAGGATTGAAATAACAACCTCACCTATACCAACCTTGTGCTTTACCATTGCATTGTGGCTTAAAATTGTGAAATATATTATGTAGAAATTATTTTAAGGTGTATTTTCTAGAAAAATTTTGGGAAATAAAGGTCATAAATAAATTATTTTGTGGGAAGTAAATGGGAAGAGTATTTCGGTAGTGTTATAATCTTCCTAGAGGGCTCTTGAAGGCATTTTTAATGCAGGTTGGCAATCAATGTTGCTAAAATAAAGCATTTCAAGTTTTCTTCATAATTTTAATAGATTGATTGCTCATTTAAAGTGGATCTGTAGATCAATCCCATGAAGGGTGGACTTTGTTATCAACTTGTTCTTATGTCCTTTCTTATTGTTGTTTTTCCTCCATGTACATATTTTTAATTGCTTAATTAAACTTTATTTCTAAAGTTAGAATAAACTACATTCAATATATGAAAGTATTTCAAGATTTAATTTCAAGTCAAGTTGAAACCCTTTGAGTCATTAATGCTTGATGAGGATTCATTATAATGATCGTTTCCAGTAGCAATTGACTTAGTGCTTGGATGGTAGGTATAGGGTCTATTCTATTAAAGGTTTAAACTCTGACTTAATCAAAGTCTAGTAGAAAAGTGAAATAGGATTCAAATTAATAGCCAAGGTATAAACACCACTCAATTGAATGTTCATAGAAATACAACTCAATGGGATTAAAGTTTACCATATCTATTGACAAAAGTTAATGGGATTTAAGTAAGTTACCTACAAAAATCCATTGCGCAAGTCATTAAATATTATCTATTTTATAGCTTATGTGTTCCATACTTAAATTATTAAGAAAATGTTTGGCAATAATCACATTGGAAATGATTTACCTATTATCTATTGTTAATGGACCAATGATTAATTTCACTATAAATCAATAAAAAATTATAAAATCAATAAATAACAATACTATAATTTGGAAAGTATATAACTTAGTAAAATTTAAGACATCCCAAAACCTATTAGAGTAGATCTATATCCCACCCCATCTACTCTTCTAACCTTATTACGTCAAATCAACCTATAACCTATAAGAATTAAAATGACTGGATAGAAAACAAACAATCCACCTAAACTAGTATGCTTATTATTATTAAAAAATATAATAATTTTTATAAGAGTGTAAATGCAATAATTATTTTAATGCTAATGATGCATTGGCAAGCATGAGGACTATTATGGTATTGAGTGCCCATTTTACATTGTTGGTATTGCGTATACAATTAACAAGTTGTCCGTACACTCATTTAATGAGTGTTATTATGAAATTCAAACTCGTCCATTTAGGGTGAAAGTTTATTGGTAGTGGGTAATTAGATATATTGCAACATATGAAGGTAATATGATGGTAATATGATGGTAATTAGATATATTGCAACATATGAAAAAGAGTTGTTTTTAGTGTGATTTTTTAAAGGTTTTTTTTGGATTTTTCTTATTTAATTTCTCTAAAAAAGTTTGATGAGTAACTTTGCAATCGAAGTGCTTTAGGAGTTTTTTAGAGTGTTGAATCCATATATACAGTAAAAAATATAGTTTAAATAACATAAATCAAGATTTCACCTCAAAGTTTTTACTCAGATTCTGACATCTAAAAACTCTAAAAAATCACACTAAAGACAACTCCTTTGAAAAATGACAAATACTCAAAAAATCATGTATTGAATATTCAACCACGAAGTTAGTATTTGGTTTAGTGATCTTATTAGTATTTTCTTTTTGGGATTTTGGTTTGATTTTAATTATAAAATTAAATAATTATTAATAATTTTAATATCTAATATATTGAGTTTATAGATAATTATATTTAAAATAAATAATAATATTTAATTATGATTTGATTTTAAAAATATATTTAAAATAAATAATAATATAATATAATATTTAATTTAATTTTGATTTTAAAATTATATTATTATTATTATTATTATTAATTAATATAACTTTATCTTAACTATATATTTACTAAGTGTTGAAGAGATTAAAATTTCAAAATTTAAACTCTTTTGTAATATTAAACTTGAGGAAAGTTTATTGTGAGACATTTGATTTATTTAGATATTTTTTAAGTTAAAATAGTTATATATTATTTAATGATATTAATTTTATTTATTTATTTGTATATTTATATATATAAATGTTATTTATTTTTAATTTAATTAGGATATATATCTATATATGTATCTATCTTAATTTTTTATAGTTATTATCTTTTTTTTTCTATATTGACGATAGTGTGCTTCTGGCAAGGTGCTCATCTGATCTTGATAAGCAACTTAGACTTCTTAAGGATTTTTGCTCTACCATGTGGGTATGTTTGTTAACGCAGACAAAACAAAAGTTATGATTATCAAATCTAGGAAGGACACTTATGCTAATTTTATGTATGACAATGGTAACTTGGAGGAAGTGTCTTCTTACAAGTACTTAGGAATTGATATTCATCACAAGCTCAAATGGAACTGTAGCATTCAGAAAAGGATTAATGGGGGGGTGGAAAGCTTATTTTGGTCTTGAAAATAATTGTAAAACGACAAACCTCGTAATGTGGGATAAAAAGAAGTTCCTCTTTGAAACTTTAGTCACTCCTGTTATCTTATATGGATGTGAGGTTTGGGGTTGTAGCTATGGATGTGAGGTTTGGGGTTGCAGCATCTATAGAGAATCCTGGAGAAAGATTGAGCAAATCCAAAAGCGTTTTATAACTTATAACCTTAAAATTAAAAAAAATACACCCTATCCTATTCTCCTCATAGAAGTGGGTCCTTCCCCTATCGAGAGCCTAGCTATGACTAGGCTTATGTTGTACAAGCACAAGCTCAATAGCATAGGAGACCATAGACTTCCTAAGCTAGCTTTAAATTCCAGCCAAAACCACCTAAGGCTTAAACGAGGTTGGTATAAAGACACCACGACCTGGTTAAACCATTGGGAGATCGATGAGAATGTTGCATTGCAAAACATTAATAACATTTAAAAAATTGTTACTTCTAAGTTCAAAGAAAAAATGTGGTGTGAGAAAGATCTAGCAGCTAAAAGAAAATTAAGATATTATGAGGAGATCATCAACCCCGTCGTAGAAGATCAAAATCTCTCTGCTTTAACTAGCTCAAAGAAAAAATAAATATAGGCAAGATTAGAACGAACTCTCATGAGCTCCATAGTGAAACAGGTCGTTGGACAATTCCTAAAACACCATGGATGGAAAGGATCTGCCATTTTTGTGAGAATATGAACATCGAGGATGAAAATCACTTCCTCTTAGAGTGCTCCGCATACAACCACATTAGAGCTCAATTTCATAATCTTTGTTGCAAACATTAGAGCTCAATTTCATAATCTTTGTTGCAATACTGACCTTCCTAGCCTTTTAAGATGTCAAAATTATAGTGAGCTCAAGAGACTTCTCTCCAAGCTTTTTGAGCATAGGAATAAAATCTTAACTCAAACTAAATAACTCTGATAGACGAAAGATTGGTCTGAGTGAAGGTTAACCACCACCACCATCATCATCATCATCAATTAATTTTTAATATAAAATTTTGAAATATAATAGTTACAACTATAAATTACTATTTATTACTTTATAGTAATATATTAATTTATAAATACTATTTATAATTTACATATATTTAAATTTTTTTTATAGAAATAATTTTTTTAATTATATATTTATTAATTAATAAATTTATAATTATGGATTATTATTTAATTTTAAATTTAAATTTATTTGAATGTTATATAATTAAAAATTATAATTTTATTAATCAAAATCAAATTATAATTTAATGAGTTAAAACTCATTGATTTATTATTTTTAGTATTTTTAATTTAGTAAATATTATAAGAGTTGTCTATGCTTACAAAATAGGTAGGATGACAACTTTTTATGAGTGAATCAGGTAATTTTGTTTTTTTCAAAAATTCAGATAGTTTGAGTATTTGAATCATTTTTTTTTATGGTGGAAACTCTTGGGACACCCAAAATCTAGAAGTTTGGCAACTGTAACTCAGTTTTTCAAAGATGTCTATCAGAATTTTTCAGAATCTTGAAAGAAATTCTAGATTATTTTGTAAGTAGGCCTAATAATTGAGAGCATAGGTTCAAAACCAGACAAGGTAAAGTATGCATGCCTTCTTAAACTACGAAGAAGTGAGTCCCTCATACCACAAACAAAAAGGTCTTATACACCAATTTGTTGTCTGTATATTATTTCTATATACACAATAAACCACTAAAACATCTACCTATACTAATTTATAAAACAGCTCAAAATCATAATGTGTAACTTATCATTCTTTGCACGGTGGCCATTTCCTTAACCATTCGACAAATTATCTCGAAGCAGTCTGTGTAGGCCCATGGTTCAGCACAGTGGGATGAATATGAATATATTTGCAGAATGTGTTCCTTTATATGGATTGGGCATCGCTTGTGTCAACGAGTCAATTATTCTGTATTTCATAGTCAGAAAAGTGAGTATCAACAGGGTAAAGTTATTAATGGGTTTTTGGAGTGAATTAGTTAGAAAAATGGGCAGCTACAGGATAAAATTATTGATGGATTTTGACAGCTATCAACGAGTCAATGAATCTGGAGATTCATAGTCAGAAAATTGGGGAGCTACATGATAAAAATGTCGATGGGTTTGGCCGCTTTCGGATAAAGTTACGCATTGGATGGAAGAAAAATTGATACATCATCCGATTTGCCATTCGTCGTTTATGCTCGTTCCAGAAGGCCGCCTTTCTTGAAGATAGAAAAGCATTTTGTATCTCACGTGCGCACATATATTTACTCATGGACTTGACTCTGGAAAATGGGCAGCCATGGAGCGGGCCGAGATCAGAGTGGGCCAATATTTTGAATTTCGTAGAAAAAATTATTATAATTTAGTTATCAAATGAGTTGTGAAGTAATTGGATTATTCATTATTATTATTCAAAGAAAATTAAACTATTTATCTCATGTTTATTATTCAAAGAAAATTAAGCCACTTAAAATTATACTTATTTTAAAATTGGGAGGCTTTTACTCATATTGGCTCTCAATTCTTTAACATCTGCCACACTTCCAATTTTCTTGACTTATTAAGCCAGCCCACCTATAGCTATTTTGAAACTTCTCTTTGATCATATAAATAAAATTTTGAAGAATCAAAATAATTTTAACAAACTTTAATCATCATCATCATCATCATCATCAATAATAAGACAAAATTCATTCCACCCGATAACCTCAACAACAATTTTAGGAAGTGGATATCCAAACTTTGTCACATGTTTAAAGTTTCCCTGTAAACATGGACTATGAACAGAGAGTAATAATTCCTCCTCTGACCGTCCCAGCGATTCCTCCGTCTCCTTAGACAACTCCCTTTCTTAACCATTGTCAAACTAATGTCCTCAAAGTTTTGGTTCATTGTTTTTATGTTTTTTCTGTTCCTTCCTTAAAAAAAGAGACTTGTAATTTTGTTCCTTCCTTTTAAAAAAAACAAGACTTGTAATTTCATTCATATGAAATAATTGATGTAACAATAGTATATTTGTTTGAGGTAACTGAAAAGTATATTTATTTAAGTATTTTAAATTTTTTAAAATTTTACAGAAATTTAATAGTTTGTTTGATAGACATATAATTGTTAGTAAATTTTATTATTATTATTATTTAATTCTTAGAGGAATTTAGCAGTTTACTTAACATTTTTTTTCAGAAGAAAAAAACACTGATTTATATTAAATATATAAAACAGTACATAATCAACATATAATCTCAACTGAGAATGATTCTCAGCGAGAAGACCATCATAAAGCCCAATTGAAACTGCTCAAGAAGTGGAGCAGTGAAGGGATTGTGGGCAGCGACATAAACTAGGACAGATCAATCCCAATACCTATGATAAACATACATGGAGAAACAAAAATGGAGATTACAAATGATGTGACATATACAAATTATCTCTAGGAGTTGATTCATAGATTTAGAAATAAGCTGCATGTATAGATCTGATATATATTCGGCTCATATGAGCTGTCTAAAAGTGAAATTAGACAGTTGCAGAAGGAGGATTCCTTGAAGATTGTTGTAGAACCGAATAGTAATTGCAAAGGCTATATGAACAAATCAGATCCTTCTAATAAGTAGTATATCACGCTCGCTTGTTGTATGGATCACGCTCGCTTGAAAGAAAGGATATATGCTTGCCTGAAATGAGATTCGACCTGGCTCGCCTGATATAAAATAAACCTCGCTCGTTTGATAATTCATTTGCGCGCAGTTGCTTGATACATATGAATTGAAAGTAGCCAAAAACGCGCTCGCCTGAAATGTCGTTGATCACGCTCGCTTGATAACTGAAGCAGTATCGATTGTGGCCAGCCGTCAAAAAACCGGAAGAATAAAGACCATATCCCTGCTAATCATAAAAATTTAGAGGAGAGCCAGTAGCAAAATTATGCACCAAAAAATGTCCAGTTGCCAGGGCTTGAATCATGACAGAGGAATCGATTGCTCAGCAATCAATCTTCCATCAACAAAATGAGAAAGAAACATGGAACCAAATTCAGCAGCAAGCCCCATTTTGGAAAGACGATCTGCCCGTGTATTGTTTTCCCGGCATATATGATTGATGATAGGGCAATTCAATCTGTTCCAAAACTTGAGGATCCGATCTTTCCATCCCAGCAACAGCTGATTATGCATGTGGAAACCTTTGTAGATCCATCCGATGATAAGCCGAGAATCCCCAAAAATACCCCTAACCTGGATTTGAAAATCAATAGCAATGAAAAGACCACCCCAGAGTGCCATAATTTCCGCCTTGTTATTAGTCCCAGGCCCGCCATTCCAATGAATGTGAATGCGCTCCTTATCAGAAATTTTAATCCATGCACCACAACCTGTAAAACCATCCACAGTAGCACCATCAAAGTATAAGGCAAGAAAGACAATTTCATGGGGTCTAATACGGTGTGAAGCATCTGGTATAGAAATCACCGATGACGGACATTCATCCAACCAGGATTTAATAGCCAAGTATACTTTCTGGAAGTGGAAGGATTTTTGTTCAAATATCACCTGATTTCATTCCTTCCAAACTTCCCAAATAAAGTAAAAAGGCAATGACTTAAATTTACAATTCAGTTTATCCCAATCGTTTGCAGCAGTAATGAAATCCACTGGGCACCAGGATGGATCCATATAGAATGAGTTGAAGAGCTTCCATAGCTGAGCAACAATGGGGGATTGGAAAAATAAATGTGCAACAGTCTCCGTCGCGGAAGTGCAAAGCACACACCAGTCGGGGCCATGAAATCCTCTCTTGGATAAGTTGTCCCATGTAAGTACTTTCCCACGCCAAACTAACCAGCCAAAAAGAACAATTCTCATAGGGATCTTCCTTTTCCAGAAAGAGAAAAAAATGGGAGATACCTGCGCCTGTTGAGAAGAATGAATAATATCTTTATAGACCTCCTTAACAATAACAATATTATTCCTAAGAGGACCATTCCAAATCAATTGATCACCTCCCGGCGCATAACATAGGCCAGCACAGTGCAATATATTCTGAATCGTGTCCCATTCCTCCGCATCCGGACCCTGTAAATGAAGTTGTTCTGAGGTTTTAAAAATGGGAGCTCCATAAGACCAGTAGAATATTACCTGCGAGAAGTAGAAAATACCACGAGTGGTAAAAGCATGCAGAAGGCAGACAGAAGGATTAGAGTGTTGTAACAGGGGAAGGAAGTTTAAAGCTCCAATGGGGATACTACCACCGTCCCGGAAATGCCATCCAATCTGAGGCCTGATGAAGGGAATAATCATTTTAAAACTACGCCAAATACAAGAGATGACGCTGGGAAAAGTAAAACTATTGCAATTAATCCTCTGTAATGCGTCCCCATCGAAATATTTAACCCTAATAATATTGTTCCAAATCCCGGTGCTTTTGATCGCCCGCCAGAATGACTTGATGAGGAGGGCACAGTTAAATTTTCGAGTGCATAGGACACCCCATCCATCCATGTCCTTTGGAGTGCATATAACAGATAGACGACAAAGTGGAAACTTACTGTGCATATTAGCCCCACCCCAAATAAAATGTGAAATGATGCTGTTGATCTTTGAAATTATACCCACAGGAAGGTATAGAAGATGTGCCCAGAAAACAATCATTTGAGACAATACTGATTGTATCAAAATGAGGCGACCGCCCAGAGATAACCAGTGATGAGTCCAACGCTGAATCTGGTCACGAAAACGGTCGATAATCCATTCCTAGTCACGATTTTTGTAACCACAGGGCTTGATATGGAAGCCGAGATATTTGAAACCCCTTTAAGTGTGACGAGTACCGACACCCAAAAAATCAGCAATAAAATTGACTTCAGATTCATCACCAAATTCAAATAGGAGGAAAGACTTATCTCCGTTTAAACTCAGCCCAGTAGCCGCCTTGAAACGAGCGAGTGTGAGTTTGATGTAGAACCAATGATTCCTTTTTAAATATCCAAACAACAATAGGTCATCCACAAACAGTGAATGTGTAATGGAAACCGTGCTTGAGAAGGCGAAGCCTTTAATAAATCCCTTCTGCTCAGAGGCATGTAAAATCTTACTCTGTCCATCCATAGCCAAGATAAAAATGAGAGGGGAAAGCGCGCAGCCTTGGCAGAGTCCTCTACCAACCCTGAAAAAATTAGATGGATACCCATTGACAATCACCGCGTATCTGACATTTGAAATACAGGACATAATCCAACGGATGATTCTAATGGGAAACCCAATCTTAAGCAATAAAACCCGGATGAATGACCAATCAAGTGAGTCATATGCTTTGTGAAGATCGACTTTCAAAATGAGCGCTTCCTGCTTATTTGAGTGCATTGAATGACAAATCTCCTGGGCGATGGCAATCACATCATGTATAGACCTACCATTAAGAAAACCATATTGCTCGACAGAGATGTTAGTAGATAATACCTCTTTGAGGCGATTGGCAATAATCTTAGAAGTGACTTTGTAAATTAAATTACAAAGAGAAATAGGTCTGAAATCAGAAAATGAAACAGGATCAGAGACTTTAGGGATAAGGGAAATGAAGGAAGAATTTAGATTTGCTGGCATCATACCCCTTTTGCGAAAATGCTCCATCATATCAGTGATCTCAGCGCCCATAAGATCAAAAAAGAAGACAAAGAATTTAGTAGGCCAACCATCAGGCCCGGGGCATTTATCATGAGGAAAAGATTTCAGGACTGAAAGAACTTCATTCCCAGAGATGCTTTGATCCACACTGTTGATGGCAGCCTCATCAAAAAACCTAGGCATATGATCAAGAATCCATGCTTGATTATCTGCATCAATAGAATGATCTTCAGAATAAAATTTAGAAAAGTAAGCAACAGCTTCATTCTAAATCTCAGCAGTGGAAAATGCATAGCTGTTGTCCTCTTTTAAAATGCGCCAAATCGCATTCTTGTTATGTCGGGCATTTGCGGTCTTGTGGAAAAAGTGCGTGTTGAGGTCACCTTCTTTCAGCCAAGTAACCCTACTTTTCAAGCACCAGGTGACCTCTTCAATCCGAAAGATTTCCTTCTTTCGGTCCCTAAGCTCCTTCATGAGATCTAGTGTCAATTGGTCAGGGGGGCAAGAGGAGAAAGAGGCAAATAAAATCGCCATTTTAGAGGAAATCTCCATAAATTCCTTCCTGAGCGCTTTCTTTTTCCTGATCTCCCATTCCTTCGAGGCCCTTTTAACCTTCTGAAGCTTAAAGTGGAAACGATCCCACTCTTTGAGGCCACCATCATCAATATCCTCTTGCCATAATCTTTGAATCATCATCGAATACTCCTCGTCCTCAAGCCAAATTCGGTTGAATTTAAAAGGCTTACCCCCTATTTTGTGACTTTCATTCCAAGAAAGCCTGATAGGCATGTGATCAGATAGATCAGATACTAAAACATCATATCGGAGCATGCACCATTTATCAACTAGATTTGCATGAACAATAGCCCGATCCAGCCTTTTAGCTATGAAATGATCACCAGCATGCTTGTTGGTCCATGTTGGCACCATGGGAGATGGGCGAATATCCACCAGATGAAACCCAAAAAATATGTCAGATAAGAAATATGAAAGTGGGTCAAACCTTGCAGAAGTTCCCCAAACTTCATCCGGGCGCATAGTAGCATTAAAATCACCCATCAGAATCAAATTGTGCAAAGAGAGGATGCCGGATTCCATCATGTGCTGCCAAAAGGACTGTCTGTCGACATAAGGAGCATAAATGTTGACAAAGTTAATCACCTCTGACATTCCTCTGAGGTGTCCTGATAGTAAAATCCCACCGAAGAATTTATAGGCCCGAAAGGAAGCCATAACAGGATTCCAAATTGCAATTAAACCCCCGAATTGACCCACTGTGTCAATAGCAGCAGCATTCCAACCCTTCTTAATACCCAGAAAAGATTTGATGGCCCGATCTCTGTCACACATGGTCTCTTGAGCAAAGAAAATAAATGGATTAGCAGATAGCAATAATTCCCGAAGGCAATGTGCTTTGGAGGCATCGCCTAACCCCCTAATATTCATGGAAAGTATATGATTCATGGTGAAACCTGGTCCGGGTAGCTTGCTCTAAGTGCACGAGGACTGGACCATGTACCCTCACTGGTCGAAATCGGAATGTTAATCAGATCATCATCATTCTCAGAGAAAAGGGCAATGGCTTTGAATTTACCCCTGGAGTATTTGCTGGCCGGCTTGGATTTTCCCCTACTAGGTTGTGTATGAAGAGATGGAGGATTAGAAACTGTCGATAATGGAGGTTTATCAAAGACCGTAAGAGCGGCCAAGTCATTATTAGGGTTTGCGAGAATAGATTCTAGGTCACTGCCAACAGAGTTTCTGGGAGAGTCAGGAATGTTGATGGGGTCAGCAGAATCAGGTAAGATCTCTAATGTCATGTGGGGACCAAAGGCAGAGTGATTCGACGGTTTGGATGATTCGCCAACGTGGAAATTGGTTGTGGAGTGAAGAGGGGGATCAGCATGTGAAGATAACAGAAGGTCGTTATCCTTTGGAATATTCAGATGAAATTCTTCAGGATTGGACTTTTGACATGAAATATCAGGGTGGTCATTCTCCGGACCCAAAGATACAGATGAACGAAAAGGTGCAAGTTCATCAACTAAATCATAGTCATGATCAGATTCTAATACTCGACTATTATTAAGAATACCATCTGACTGCTCCTGAGCAGTCACAAACGCATCATCTTCAGAAATGATGGGACTAGAATTACCTGTATTATTGACTAGCAGAGCGGTCGTAGCAGCATTTGAGCGACGACTTCTCGTTGAATCATTAACAACAGTGCCTGAATGTACCATACGCAAGCGGTATGGAAAATGGTCTCTAAGGTGACTGGTGCGATGACAGATGAGACAACGAAATGGAATTCCCCAGAAATCGATACGTTGCCGATGCCTCCTGTTGCCCCAGAGAAGATTAATGTCGCCTGGTAAACCCCCAGAATACTCCATTTCAACCAAAATCCATGCAACCCGCTTGTCGCTAGCACCCACGATGCTAGGGTCAATATACTTGGTTGATCCAATGGTATTGCCAATCACCCGAAGGGCCTTAAGAGTCCATTATTCAAGGGGAAGACCCGGGAGTTTAACCTAGATAAGACGATTTCGAGGGGCCTCCAGAACTGGGTTGAAACCCAAATACCAAGGAATAAGTTGCATAAAGCTTCTACCCCGCACCCATGTTCTGCAAATGATCTTATGGACGTCGCCTTCATCCATAAAATGAACACTAAACCAGCCATTGATAAGGGAGCTAACCTTCGGAGAATAACCAATAATGGAACTCCAGTGCTTACTAATCCATTTACCTGTATCAAAATCGCAATTATCAGGAAATAACCATCTACCAATTACCTCGCGTTTCTGCAAGCTAACAACTCTTCTGCACAGATCATCATAGTCGAGCGAAACTTCCTTAATCTCCATTTTATGTTTAAAACAAGACGACTTCTTTCTGTTACGGCCAACCCGCTTCTGGTGTTTATGACAGTCGGGCAACCGAAAAGCTTCAGGATAGGAATTATGGATACCCTGATTCACAATAAACGCGTCGATGTCCGCCTCCGGGATAATAGTAGGGTGGTCGGTAACATTTTCTTCTGGATGCATCTTACGTGTAGCGCAATTCCTTGGAAATGTAACTCCTGAACGTGCCATGAGAGAGTAATAACTGCAGATGACAGACGGAGCCGTCACTGCACAATCTGTACAAAGAATGAATGCGTATGCTAGAACAGATAGGATAGGATGATGACCGAATTAATATCAAATATTAATGTCAGTCTCGGAGTGGGGAATGACAAGATTAATGTGCATCAGACATGTGGATAGGGCCGTAGAGTAGGGATGCGGGGTGACGGGATTAATGGTATTAAAATAAAAACTATGATCGCCAACTGGGTGGGAAATATAGCATGAAGATTAAATGCTAAGAGAAAGGTGGTGGAAACGGCAAGTTTTGGTCAGAGCAGATGTCGGATGGATGAATCGTCTCTGTACAAATTCCGATAATTCATTACCATTCATAAGGAAATGCAATATTTAAATCAATCCCATTTGATTTGGGGATCAGAGTTGACAGGCAAATATACTTTGGAGATCTCTGAGAATGATCTAAAGATATAGGATTGTACTTATGATTAATGCCGCGCGTGAGAATCTTGAAAGGATAACCAAAAGGATCTCAGAAACCGATCCAAAGGAATCCCGGTATCCGATTCAAAATAATCTGGAAAAGGCAAAAACCAGTGGTAATAGTTACCAGTTACCAGTGTGCCATAGATGAGATCAGAAGCACTAACATGAACAGTAGCAGCAACACAAACAAACTGGAATAGTCCACCATTTCTTGCGAATTCTAATACTCCAGCTTTTGCATGGGCGAGAGACAACGAAGAGGTTCAAGCAACCATACCAAAATTTGCAACATTTATCACAGAAATCCGAGCCAAACTATTCAGATTCAGAGGACGAATTCTGTGAAGATGAGGGCAATGTTGAGTCATCCCTGTCTCGCACCACCATTTGTTTTATGGGTATGGTAAATTGATAGAAGAAGAAGCATTGCTATGATGGCCAAAAGAAGGGTCAGGATGACCTCATAAGCCTCGGATGACCAATAATACTCAGACGTTGACATTTTAGAATCTAATGACATGAGAGCCCAAAGTAGGTATGTAAGATGTATCGAAATACATCTTGAGTCGAGCCAAATAAGGCAAAACCAACAAAGCTGATGGACTACTGAATACCATAGGCGCTCATATGTACTAGTAGTAAGGATTGGCAACTAATAAGAAAAGAGGACAAACAAAAGCCACCAATGGCAATAGAGATCGTCCAAATATGGGTACCAGCCAATCAGAAAACAAATGTGACCGCCTTAGCCACCAGAAGCAACGAAAATGATCTTCAACGGGTACCAGCTAATAGAAACACAGCACACATGCATCAGATGGCCACCATAAGCGACAATTTATATTCGCATCGGGTTCCACCTTCCATAAGCCATCCCATCATATACTACCCTCAGGCGGATAAAACAACCTCCATCAAAGCTAAGCTGATTATCATACACTATGAGTGATCACCCAACCCTGAATCAAAGCTGAATCATTCAAATGCAATAGACCACTAATAGCCACCAGAAGCGAAAATATTATCCAAGAGGGTTCCAGATATTAGCATCCCAATAACTTCACCAATATCCACCAAGAGCAATAATATATATCCTCATGGGTACCAGCAACCAGTAGTATCAGCATTGGAACAATTCAAACATTGCAATCTCCTATCTACGAACTACCGGATATAGATATACCTGCTAACCTTTGGCTAATAAACTATCTGCAAGTGACCCTCGTGAAAGGGATACAGTATGCCATGGCGGCCGCCTCCTGCACTATCTTTCACACTCTCTTACAGCCCCTTGCTTTTTTCCCAACCCTGACCTCTGCGGGCTTTGGGAATTTTTTTGCAGACGCTCAATCTCTACCGCGATTTACAGTTTCACCCGAAACCCTAAGCGCATTACGAAATGGTTTCTTCAGCTAATCCTCACACCATCGCTTCCCAGGCCCCTGATGTTTTACCAAAGGGTATGAACTACACCAACTCGTGTTGTAGAGTAGTTAATACTCAGTTTACTTAACATTTAATTATTAGTAAATTTTGTTTTTGGAGTTTATGGCTTATTTTTATCTTTGTAAAATAAATTACAAACGGGAAAATTGAATTTTAAATCTCTCAATTATTGCAAATTTCAAATTACATTGATCACCTATTAAATTATCACAAAACAATTTTATTTTAATATTTAAAAATATAATTAAATTTTTTTTAATTCCACTAAATTTTAATTAAAACAAATCACTTACATTAATATGAAACAAAACCAAAATTAAGATATGAATTACGCATGTATTTTTATTAGTGATAAAGATCTCGGAGTTGAGAAAGCAAGGTAAAATAAATGAAACACTGGAAGAAAACAATTTTGCCTAGGTATAACTTGTAAACATATGTGATGTGCGTTGTTTATATATATATATTTATATATATTTATATTTTTTAATAATAAGTGAGATTTAAAAAAATTTGGGTAAAGAGTTTTAAGTTTTTTAAAATTATATGAAGTTGAAATATATTGATAATTTGAAAATCATGCATATTTATGTACTTAAGATTGATAGATGTTTGAGAAAATTGTGGTTTTTTAGTATTATAGATAATGTTAAGTTAATAATTATTTCTGTATTTGTATATTGTAGTTTTTTTAAGTAAAACTAAACGTTCTTATTTAAAAAGCGTAATTTAATTCTGATTTTGGATTTCTTGTAGATAGAATATATTTGAAGTATTATTATTAATTCAAATTGCATATTAATATTAATTATTATTTTTTAAAAACATAGGATTGTATATCAATGTAATTATTATTTTTTTAAAATATAGATATGTGTCCATGAAACATATTTATTTAAGAAAATGTATTTTTTTGTTGTATCAAAGAAAATGCTATCATAATCAAAAAAATTAGTCTATACTCTAGTAAATACAATGATACTAAGATAGTTATTATGTGGGTAAACTTGGTACTGATTTTTTGAGTTGTAAAAAGGTGATTTATTGGGTGATTACATTATCTTGTGTCATTAAGTTCAACTCCAAATGTGTTTTCAATGAAGAAAAACATGTGCACAATGCAACTTAATTTTTAATATAGTACTAAAGTAAGTACATCATTATGATTTCTAGTAGCGTCGGGTTAAATACATTGTTGTTAAATCTTGAAGATTTACATAAAATAACCTTGAAAAAAATTGTTCCTTTCACAAGTGAAAGTTGAGGCTAAAATTATTAATTTTCTGTTCTCAAATATTTGAAAAGGATAAGGTGGATGAGGAGTTTGCAACAAGTGTGACTAGGAAAGAACAGGATGTTGACCTCATCTAATTTCTTTGTTGCCATGTCTTTAGTCTATTTTAATGTGTCCCCTTATCCAATTGTATTTTGTTCCCATAGTAAAAATCAGGGGAATGTTGAACTATATGGGAATGTTTTCTAATGGCCATATTTGTCTATGTTATTAATGTTTTTGTAAGGTTAAAATTTCTGGTAATTTAATTTGAAAAGTACATAGTAACATATAGCACAGGTATTCCTTGATTTTTTTTTTTCTACTAGGGAAACAAACTGATGGTAAAACCATGAGCTCTTCAACATCCATACATGGTGTTGAAAAGTGAGCTAAAAAAGAGTTAAGTATGTGGTCAATGGAAATCTTATTGTCTAACCAATTAGTTGTAATATATTGATAAGAAAAAAATAATAGAGAAAAAACAAAACACTAATATTTCATGTTTACTAAGATGATTTAGAGGTCATCTCTATTGGCACTTTACCATGGGGAGAATGGCAGGATCAAGTGGGGAGGAAGAGATGGTCTTATAGCCTCTTTAACACTAGTCTAAAGTATTCATATACAATTATAACTCATTAGCGTGATGAATATTTCCTCCTTTGCTTCATTCCTGTTGTGTATATTTATATTCTCTGCATGACTAGCTTTAAAAGCGTTGCTACCTTGCATCCCAGGTGTGGTGGAGGGATTGTGGGGAGAAGCTGATAGCCCCCCTTGTTGGGGGATTTTTAAGGGGGTGTAGGCCCCCCTACATGGGATTAGGTGTACCCAAAATAATTTTTATATGGGCCCACTCATTGTTTTGTGCATAGTTTTAAGTATGACGGTTTTTCCCATGGTATATTGTAGATAAAATTAAGGGAACTACATTTATATTCTAATCTAGGGTTTAATGGATTAGGGTTTTATGGATTAACATAGCATGTATAAAATTTTTTTGTAACATTCAAAGAATGAGAAAAAATCAATCTAGTTTTTCTGTTTGTGTTTTAGGAGAAAATCTGCCATTATTATGTTTTGTTCTCACCATAGTATATTTTCTATTTTTCAGAATTCGTTTCTTGGTAATTTCTATATAAGGTTAAAATATTCACTTGCTATTAGAGGTAGTTTTGGCTTCAAAGGGACGCCTTTTGTTGCTTCAGGTTTTCTTGGGCCTATGGTATACCTTGATACGATGAGAGATATCTTGAATCAATTATTGCGGTGAAATGAGATATCGAACAACGGAAAGATAGATATCGGGAAATTTAATGGAAATAGTTTGAGTTGTGACTCAAGATAGAGGATCTATTGGTGGATAAATGTCAATGAATCGGGATGGATCTAAGAACCAAACCAACGTCGATGTTGACAAAGGATTGGACCAAGTTGGATCGAAGGCAAAGACAATATATTGTGTGTATCGGGTTCAATATTGTTGAATGTTTCCAAATAAACCATAGTGAAATATTTGTGGGAAAAAGTTAGGGACTTTGTATTATTCTAAGTCCCTCGAATATATATTGTTCTATGAGGAAAGAAGCTATAGCGCTCGAGGACTAGGGATAAAGACTGCGTGATAGTGCATCTAAACGCCTTCAATATTGTTGTAAGTTAGTTATTTTATGTTGATATTAAAATTTTAGATAGATATTAAGTGCATCGGTTTGTTGTATTCTCTACCGGACTCATGGGATAGTCTAATGGTTTGCGGGTGAAATATGACTACCTTGAATTTGTGAAATAGTCTCACCCTTGATTTCAAAGAAATTAAGTGGAAAAATAAGGAGAGCCAAAAAAAGATACATTATGCAGCAGAGGATGCTCTTAGAGAAATAAGTAGGAATAAGTCCTCAAGTGGAATCTCGTCTCTAGGAAAAATTATAGAAGGTATGTGAAAATGAAAAAAAGTAGGGCACTACGAAAGATTATAGATCTAAAGCTCTTGAGAAAGGAAAGTAATCTAATGATGCTCCTTCTGTAGGTGAAATCCAACAAGTGAGAAGGAATTGAGGATGTGTAATTAGCTTCTTTTGGTGTACGCAAATCACGAGGCATGGTTCATTAACTTGGGTGCATCATTTGCAACTCCCATAGGGGGTGGTTCCATGAATAACAATAAATATGATGATGGTGATGTCTTTAACCAGGGTGAACACTTCCTAGTGTTCAAGATGCAGCTGAAAATCTAATTTCTATAAGCAAGATGAATGATACGAGTGTAAAGATAATGTTCAAGAAATACACCAAGATGGTTCAAGAAGCACATATTGATGAGGTGATTTTTGGTTGGAACTCATATACAATATTTTAGGAAGTACTATTATTGATGAGTAAAATATATTTTTTTCACAAAGAAAGTGGAGCGAAATACGTAGTCTCTTTTGGTGAAAATACTATGTTGTGGCATCAGGCTTCATGACGTAATCGGAGAGAAAGGGCCTTCGAATACTACATGCTAATGGTATGGTAAGAAGGTATGTTTAATTTCTCTTTGGGTTTTGATTTACTTGTGAATATTATGTATATGTGAAGCAAAATCGAGTGGAAGTTTCCCTATGGTGCTAAGAGGGCGAGGAAGGGTATTGGAAGCTTGTGCATAGTGATGTGTTTGGATCTTTCTTAGTTCCTTACCTGGGAAAATTTGTGTAATACATCTCGTTTACGAGATGAGTTCTCAGAAGCCCATGTACATGTGTTTCCTCATGAAGAAATATTAAGTCTTTAATATGTTTAAGGAATTTAAGGCTGCGGTATGATGGAACAAAGAATGATGTTGCTTACGAGAGAAAATAGTTTTTTTTGTTGTGCCATCCCTCATCGGTATTCAATAAATGTATTAGAGATCGTATAAATTAACCCAAGTTGTGAAAGTTTATGTGTCAAGGTTTGTGTCTTTTTTATGAGCAATTCTTAAGTAGTGCTCTTTGTTAAAAACACATGTATAGCAAGAAGTAGAATTTCGGAGAAATAACCTGCAACCAAACACATTACACAATAGGCGATAATGAGTTCAACCCTCCTAGGCTACATCTCATGGAAATTTAACCCATTAGTAGCCTCTTTGGATTAATTGTAAATTCTATTTTTAGATACTGCAAATGCTCCAATGGCTTGCAACATGCTCCTTCAGGATTTAGAACCCAAAACCCTCAAAATAGACTCTGCAAAGCTCTGAAAATGGTCTTAGTGGACTAGGCATAGCTACTCTCTGGTAGCCTAAGCTTATTAATCTTCAAAGTGGAAAAATCACTTACGGAAGTGCTCCTCTTGCCTACGCAACTTTGCACCATCATGTACGCATCCGTGCACAGATTGTCTTTAAAGACCTAATTTGGTCTAAACCACCAAAATTCGGCTTCTTCAATTTTCCTAAACTCTTCCAAATATGAAGAAACTCGTCCAAATATGGAGAAACTCAGTTAAATGCGACAAAAATGGAGGCGGCAATAATGGACCACGAAACCTAATGGTGATTAAAGTCGGATTATTTTTTAAGTTAGATACACATTAATATGGTTTAGCGTGTTTAAAAAAATCATGCTAAACAAATGGATTAGCACTAATAATGACAGTTAGGGTTAAACATAAGATTTACTGCAGACCAAATGGGAACTATTACCTCAAAAACAAGAACTCTAGCCTAGAAAATTCAAAAACATGAAAAACAACTTGACAAAAGTGTCTTCCAAAACGCAACATTTTTTTAGGGTCAGAATTACACATTTTTTAAATTATGCTAAAAACCAATTTTTCTATTAAAAGGATTGAAAAAACCCCTCAAAATAGAAAGTGTTGATGAGTGGAATAACATCGCCGATTTTTTGTGCAAAAAACAAGCTTGGAAAATGAAAAGTATTTGATCTTTGGAATAAAGTCTCGGCTCAATTTTTTTTGTGCAAAAAACACTTTGAAAATGAAAAAAGTGTTGATGTTGGAATAACGTTTTCTTTTCGGGAGTAAGTGTGTCAATGGATTTTTAATAATGACATTAAATATAAAATATCATGACTGGAAAAAACCTTAAAATTTCAACGATAAACATGGCATTAAAGATCAAATATCAATTCTTAAAATTCCAACGATTTTAGGCATGGTGTTAAAGATAATCTATTATTGTGTCTTTGCTTCAAAAATCCAATGATGGCATTAAATATAAAATATCACGTTTATAAAATAAATTCCAATGGTTGCAGGCATGGTATTAAAGATAAAATATTAGTTGTAAAAAAATTAATAATAATAAATTAAAAAAATAAAAATAAAACGAAAAAAATTCAAGAGAAAACACACAATTTAAAGAAAAATAAATTAAAAATTAACCTTCGAAACGAAAAACAAAAACAAATATTATTTTTGTATATAAAATTTTTCGAGAGATAATCACATCGAAAATATGTATTCTTGACGTGTTTCAAACCACCGCGGTGGCAATCTCTGATGCCGTCGATTGAGCCTTGCGGCACAGGGTCCAATTCTAGCAGTGACATAACGTAAGTAGGGCACATGACTTAGGCCCCGAGTGAACGGCGGGAAAGCTAGTAGCTCTCGCCATCGAGTCGGCGGGCCCCACGGTGGTCGAACAACACGCGCCAAAAGCGACGGGCGGGGCTTGATCGGCGGGCGTGAGAGAGCTGACACATCGCTCCCATCGTCGCTGGGTTAAGCCTCCGCCCTCGACAGCCATAAAAAAAATAAAAAATAAAAAAAAATTATTTTTTTATTAAATTTTAATCGTTTTTTTTTTTAATTTAATTTTTTTAGTTTCTAATTTTTTAATTTTATTTACATTTTTAAATTTTTTTATTTTTTTATTTTTAATTTCTTAATTTAAAAAACATGTTTCTATTATTTTATTTATTTTTTAATTAAAAGTAAAACAAATTATATTTTGTTTATTTGAATATGTATTTTTCATATATATATATATAGATGAATATAATTTAAATTTTATTTTTTATTTTTTTAATGTTTTTTTTTAATTTAAATTTTATTGTTTTAATTTTTATTTTAATGTTATATATATATATATATATATATATATATAATTTGTAATTTTGTATTATTATTATTATTATTATTATACTTTGATTTATTTTTATTTTAATTTAATTATTTTGTTTTATCATTTTCTTTAATAATTGTGTTTTCTTTTCTTTTTTAAACTTTAAAAAAACTTAATTTTTATTTTAAATTTCATTTATTTATTTATTTTTTTAATTTTTTGATTTTTTTTTAATTTCATTTTTAGTTTTTACTTTTAGAAGTTATTTTGTATTTTTTTTATATTTTTATTATTTTTCATTTATTTGTATTTGATTTTTTGTCAAAGTTGTTTTATTTTATTTTTATGTTTTATTTCAGGAATGAAAATCACCACTCTAAACAAAAATGATTGATATTGCATGCTTTTCTTCAGAAATTCATGAAAATCACTAACATTTTAAAACAAATGTTCATACTTGATAAATAAAAAATTCTTCTAAAAACTCACCATTTTTCCAAATCGACGTAAAACTTAAAAAAAAATTAATGAAACTTTAAAGTTCAACAAATGCACTCAAAAAAAAAAAAAAAAAAAACAGATTAATCCCATCACCACTTTTCAAAATCGACATGAAAATCATGACATTAAAAAAAAAAAAAGGCATAAGAAAATTTAAAGGGCTAAAACTATACGAAAAAGGTGATTTTGCATTACCACTCTTACCAAATGGAATTGCTTTTTTACTACCTCAAAAAACGGGTACTAGGTAATTTTCTAGTTTGATAAGTAACTATGTTATTAACCCATATTTAATAGCTAATACACACATTGTTTTTTGGCCATCGCCACGGTCCTTTGCGTTGGGGTTGGCCCCCATACGCCTCTACCCAAACAACTGAATGTCCATAATATAATGTCTCTGGTAGCCAGTTATTTATAGGGGCAGTCTAAAACATGTGAGTTCCTGTGATGCGGGATTTATTCGACCTCTGTCTCCGCTATCGTAATTTTTTTTTTTTTTAATATTACGTAGACCTTTGATAACAATTCGATTTTGGACCATAGTTAAAATTTGGACCTTGGAAGGGGCACGTGGCGGCCTCCGGAGCTGGCCACGTGTCCTCATCCTCGTGGTTCTCTCCCAAATCCAATAAAAACACAAAAAATCACTTGTAACCACAAATTGACACTTAACATAGTGTTCATCTCCAAGAAATTAAGAGTGTTCCTAGAATATTCCTTTTTTACATTAGGTTGCCATACGTGTATGTCGGCTTTCTGCAAAAAAAATTAGGTGTTTAATAAACAAACAATAGGCTCTATCTTCCTCATGGGACTCTCTTTTGTGTGATTCCTAGCAGGCACCGTTGTCATTACGAGGCTGGATCAATTACGAGCACTTTAAAGTTTAGCAAATTTTTTCCCAATAAATTCGAGTCATATTTTCCACTATGAACTTTTGGACTCACAAAATCTAGTTATACGATCGGTAAGATGTCTTCTCTTTTCTAAGTTTATGAACTTGATTCACATGGAGAAAAATCTCCATGAAAACCACTTAGGTTCACTAACATGCCTTGCATTGCAAATGACTTGGCACTTCTGGCAAATGTTCTCCTTTTGTTGTTGACCCAATCCAACACGCGTAGGGTTGCTTACTTACTATTTAAACACCTTGTTGTACCAAACGTTCCTCTGTGTAAGTTGGTGATGGCCTTTCCAACGAAGATATATTCCTCCTTTGCACACAGCACGTTCGATGCGAAGCTTATCATGAAACCACTTTTAAGTAATCACATCTGAGTGAACTACAATATTGAGTTATAATATAAATTAATCTTAAAGAAAAAGAAATGACACGTACTTTTTATCTCCCATGGTTCCAGGAAATTCACATCTGGAATACTTATATTCACTGTCTCTTTCGTATCTTGGCGTCAGCACATCAAACCGTCTACAATGGTTGTTGTTTTGGTTGCAAACTTTTTGGCATATTGACCCTCTTTCCTCTTCTTGATTCTGTCAACCTCTAGTATTGTACTACTCAGCACGCAGATTTGAGAATGAAGGCTAATTATGACCCTCTTAACCCCAAGTGGACCTTCAAAAATCCCGTGACATCATATCACAAACAAAACCATTATCTTGAAAAAACACATCGTACAAGAAACACACAACCACAGCGACCTCTTCCTTTTGCTCCTTCCAAAGAAAAAAATTGTCACATCATGTGAACATTGTCATGCTCTTACATCTTGGTGTACAAACTCATTGACCAAACACAAGTCAACAAAGCATGCCTCTTCAAACGACCGACTCTCCAAGTCAAACAAAAGTTATTGTACATGTTTTTAATAACTTGATGATTCTTCTCCAAGAAACAAAAGTAATTTTACATCTCATGAAACGATTTGTACGACGTCTCCCTTTCATCTGTAGAGAGACAAAATCAACTCTTCCAAGTACGATATGACATGCATGCAACACGCAATCGGCCAACCGCAAGTCAACACTCATGCATGTGCAAATGATAACATTCTCAAGTTGACAAACATACATGATAAACAAAGAAATCGACCACATAAAGTCAATCACTCACGTATTTGACACAATGAAACTATAAAAAATTCCAAGTATTCTTACACACAAACTCTCATGCATGTATGTACAATTCTGTAGCCAAATTGCAAAAATCCATTCGAATAGCAAGAATGACAAAGGAATATACTTGTGGAAATCATTTAAATGCAGTATCCCTTAAGAGACAAAACATGACATTTATTATTGATTGGAGTATGTGAATTTGAGGAAAGGGAAAATGGTGAGAAAGGATATCGAGAGAGGATAATTACGAGTTCAACGGATATGGAAGAAAAAATTCAACAATGTTCATATTCTTAAAGAGAACAAGGATGAGGTTTCTGGGTACTTCATGCTTCTCTTAAATAAAAAATGAATAAATGTCAAGGAAAAAGATGTATGCATTTAGCAACATATTTTTAAAATTGGATAGTCATCAACTATGAAAATATATGTATTAATAGGTTTCTTTTATTTTATGTGAAAGATTTCATTGTCAAGGCACTTCAATAGCATGTAATCAACAAGCAAAATGAAAGACAAAATTTGTATAAACATGAAATAAGTGTTATGATAATCCAAATAAATCTTTGGAGTTTGATAATTGATGGTACAGAAACTAGAAAAACACTTAACATGCATTTTCACTCACGAAAAAACTTATAGGAGGAAAATTTTATTCATTTCACTTTGTTTGTTGTGGTCTTTAATGGGGAAGATAATGCTAATGGTTTACTTCCTGGCTCCAAGTATTCATAATGATGCAAATGACCATAAGAAATATAATAAAAATCCATTATGTGGTTTCTTATTGTGTTATGTATTCTTCAAATTTTTATTATAGCACAATTGAATAGCACATGAGTAAATGAAAACAAAAATCAAAATTCTTTTTGGATTTTTGTGGATTAATCCCTCTTGGGACAGGCTTCAGTCTCCCTAGTACCCCAATGAGTGACAAAACAAAACAAAACATTCCAGATACCTCTTTATCTAAACTATTTTCATTTTAGATTATTAGAAATTAATCGGGTTGTACTCCCTACCTTTCAATCGAGACGTTTGATGTAGCCTTTTTTTTTTTTTGCCTTTCGTTCGAAAATCCTTTAATCTTTTGAGAAGAACACCTGTAATAACAAACAATGTAAGGGATCAGCTTGCCTGGAAGTGTCTAAGCAATCATCGTGTGTCCAACAGTGATCGAGTGCAAGTATTGATATGATTTCAATGAATTTAGAAACAAGACAATGAGAAAAAGATCATATGTATTATAATAAAAGAAAAAGATCAATCTTTCAACTAAATATTGATGTTGTAAAGATTTCTCCCGTGTCTCACAATCATTTTCCTCGGTTTGATAAGCCTTCCTCTCTAGAAAAAACAAGCATGTAAATTCTTGACACTCTGGAGGTGTGGTGCTAAGGTTCTGAATATGTGAACTGGTAGCAATCTCTCCCCAAATCTTCATATCGGTATTTCACCCTGTCCCCACAGCAGCTTTGTGACTTTTTTATCGGTATAGAGTGATTGAGTGAAGTTTTCGGATCCATCGAGAAAGGGATGATGTCCTCCAGTGAAGGGATGGTTCCTTTAGCTAAGGGATAAGGATCATGGTGAATAAATATGGCTAGAAAATGGCGCAACTCTGAGGCTTCTGGTTGGGAATATTCGACCAACTAGGTTTCTAGAATTACCTTTTGTGTTTATTTCCTTTTTATAGGGGGTGTAGATTTTAAGTGACAGACGTGATAAATCATAGCTAATAGAAGAAGTATCATTGCATGCCTGAGGTAATGATGTAAAAGCACGTAGGTAATCTTTTAAAGTTTTTAAAGAGCCTTTCTCGGTTCAAGACTTGGTTCAGAAACACTTGTGAGTATTTTTAACCTCTGAGGCATAATATGGATGGTGTTAGACCCATAATAGCGGTCAGGCTCATGGTGACAAAATGACATGTAACATGGAAATCTAAACATGCTTGTTAAATTGAGATTTTTAAGGTAAGGTTGGTTTTCTTCTTGTTAGGCGCTTCTCATGACCATGTTCCCTTCAGATGTTCACTAGATTTTTTAGTACCATTGAGGAGAAATATGTTGAAGACCTGCCATCATTAATTAAATGTATTATAAATCATACATTTCGAGTATTTTTGATGTGTTGGAAGAAACTATTAACATGTGAAATTTTGATACCGAGATTACCATAGGTGAGAAATACATTGAACTTAACTGACATTGCTTCAACATCCAATTGCATTATCAAAAAATTAATGAGAAAACATTTATATGGGGAAAAGTATTCAAATATTTATAGACAAAGGGTGAAGTACGTTGATTTAACATTTTTGGGATTCATTCTGGAAGCATCCAATGACACATCAAAAGATATTGTTATTACAATGAGTTGGCGAACTACATAATTCGCAGAGAGCTTAAGGAAGAGATATAAATTATTTTGAATGCTTGGATGAAATTAAAGATGTATTAGAGGTACATATGAGTATGGGTAACTGTAACCCACTTTGGTGGGAGTATTTTTCAATAATCAAGGCGTGTCATTTCAAGATCAATAAATGAAGATACACTTTTAGAACTCACTTGTTTGGACAAAAAATTTGCCAAAATGAACATGTGGAAAGACACATTGTTAGACAACAACAATCTTAAGGTATTCAACAATTTTTGCATAGGGATATGAAAGAGAAATATATATTGGTTCTACAAGATCAAATTACTGTGAGGCATGGAAGACCTTTACGGGGTTCGATGTAGGATATTAAGAGGTTATGATAGTAGTGTTAGAATATGGAATCCACTTGGCTATCCATTACCAGGTTCAGTAAAGTTATAAAAAGTCATTAAAGAAAATAAGTTAAAAACAATTGTTGAAGTACATTTTTATGTCTGAAAATACCCACCATTAAATGGTGTGTACAAGCCATAGATGGTAGTTGATAAACAAATTGGCAGAACGGAGAAAAATAAGGTTACAAATATAAATCGTCGCCGCACGGACCTCTTAAATTCGAGGATGTTGACATACTTGTTTATGACTTAAATTTAAAAAATGAGGCTCTTCCCGCTTTGAAGCCATAGAGATTTTTTGAATAAGTTGCTAGTGAAGAAATCATGTTGAGATGGGAGACCATTGAACCTAGTCTTAGATCTAGAAGACATTTGAAACCTGAAATGGTGGGCATACATGTTGACTCATATGGGGCACTAGTTAATGAAAGAGACGAATATGGATCATCTTCATCTTCATCCATTCATTCATCTGAAGATGTAGATCTTAATGGTGTGCCTGAAACTATGAGTGATTTTGAATAAATGTCTAAGACATTTTATCTAAATAATGTTTGCATGGTAACTTGAAATAAATATTTTGCTTCCTGTGTTTTACATGAAGTTATGAGTCATTTCTATGTTTGTGGATAATATGTTTTGAATTGTGAAGAATTCATCTCTTTAGAATATTCACAATGAAACAATGAATTACAAAAATAATTTATGTTATATTCAATCTACCAAAGTTGATATTTTGATTAAAAGTAAAAAAATGCTATAAATTAATGTTGAATTTTAAATTATACAATGATATTGCCATGATATTATTCTTGCTATCATTTGGTATAAGATACTTTTAAAAATATTGAAATTTTAATTACTCATTAAAAGAGGACATTGCGTTTGATGATTTATTTTTTGAGGTTTTAATTCACACGATAAGATAAGTTATTTAAACTAATAATTGAAAAAGAGCTATACTTGTAGCCTTTAAAATAAAAATTACTCTTGGAATACAAAATCTTTCATTTACTTGTTCATTTTTAAAAATTGTTTTATTCATATAATTTGTCCATAATTTCATAATTGAAATATGTTGTAAAAGCTGAAGGTTTAATTCATGGTTGGTGTCAAAAAATATTAAGGTTTTTTTTTTAGTATGATATTTTAACTTTAATTCTATGGTTGAAAATAATTACAATTTTTAGGGTTTTTTAGAGTCAAGATATTTTATCCTTAACAAGATGGATGTAGAATTTTTGGAGTATAAAGCTTTGAACATGATAATTCATCTTTAACATCATGTACGAGAATCGTTGAAATTTTATGGTTTTCAAAGTCTTGATATTTTATCTTTAATTCCATTTCTAGAAAGTGTCGAAAATTGTAACCCGATTTTTTTTTTTGTTATTCCAACATCAAAATGTTTTTTTTTTTTAGGGTGTTTTTTTCATCCTTTTTGAGAAAAAAAACGGTTTTTCATCTAATTTTGACGAGTTTTCACGTTCTAAACTTACCGAGGTTGTTTTGAGGCCTGAAAACATTTTGAGGAAAAGCAGAGGGCGGAAAAGTGAAAGACCAATTCCTTGTTTTTGTCTGACTCATGTGGATATCTTTGAAGCAGTGTGTAATGATGGTCAGCAGAGACACCTTTGATTGTGACCCAAGGAAGTTGGAGGTCCTTAGCTACTCATTTTATACAAACATTTTGTGTACATAGTACTTGCAGTTATAAATGCTTCATATTTGTTCATTGGTCAATAATCTCACCACATAGAATCAAGAGAGGCCCTGTGGCACCTCTCCACCTTAGATGCAACACCACTTCTTGGTCCCTTACGGTCATTAAGCGATCCAATGACATTAAACAATTCATGACAAGAGCCATAGAAGATACACATCATATGAACAACATATAACCAACATATAAAACATGGAAACCAAGGCTATAATATCACCAACATAATGTGACAATTAACCATGAATCATCGTAAAATAATACCTCACTATGTATAGAGAATGTCAACCAAATTTCCATGTACCACCCGACCATGGATTGGGATGAACCAAATCTCTCTTTCAACTTAATCACCCCCGCGCCATATTTTGATGTGAGCATGAGGCTCTGGGAAAAAGGACTTCATTTTTATTTCAAAAATGCCAAAAAAAAGTTTACAAGAAAAGGAGTGGGTTCATTATTTGGCAATTCTTGTTTTGTGTTGGGTAGAATTTAAGATAAACTTTTAATTAGTTAAATTTATTTATTTTTTAGTTGAGGATTTTGGGGAAAATATCATACCAAGTGATTTTATCTAAAACTAGGCTTAAATTCGATCCTTTTGAAGCGGATCTAACGTTTGTTTTGAACTGTTTATGTAAGTTTGGACAACGTGAATAGGGATTTTGAGTGCATAAAGTTTGATTTCCAGAAATTGAAAATTGTCTCTATGTGTGAATTTTCAAATCCCAGAGGTTCTAATTATCCTTCAAAATTTCGAGTTTATTTGGTTTCTAGTTGAGTTATGTGTGTGCTAAATCATATAGAAAACTATGTGTTTTCAATTAAATCCGAAGCCATGTGGCCGTTGCCTGATTAATTTTGGTTGTATTATTAAATTACGGAGATACGATTTAACGATGTTCCACATCATATGATGGATTAGAGAAATAATTTAAGCAAAATGTTAATACGGTAAGAGTAATAAAGAAATGATAGCATATTCACAAATCAATTCAATTGGGATCGATAAATGCGTCGGGGTTGGAGACATATCAATGGATATCACATCTAGATATGTGAGGAGTTTAAATTGAAAATTGGATGTGATGGTTACTAAATACGGATTTAATTGTTTAGTTGACCATCAATGAGCAAGTAATTTGACGGGCCTCGCATTTGTATTAGAGATCCGATGGTGTTCACTCATAAAGTTGTACACTATTTAAAGTCTTAAAGGATGTGATAAATTATAATAAAAATTTTAATGTGGTTTATTAAAATCGAGAAATCAAATTCATGAAAAATGCTATTATTTTCATATTTAATTCCACCATTGTTGAAAGGTTTAGTGGTTTTCCAATATTGGTAAATTAACTAGGAAAAAATACATGAATGAGCGATAAAGGTAAGGACTCAGGTCGGTGGAGTTGACTCCCAGTTGCAGAAGAAAATTGTCTCAAAGTTTGACAATTTATCATTAAATCCTACAACCATCACACCAATAGTATTATCGGAAGCGACCTTTAGACATTCGAGCAAGATGTCAAAAGATTAGGAAAGGAAATCAACATGGCTTACAAAGTTGGAAGAGGAGTGTGGTCGAAGAGAGGAAGACTGGTGCCAAATGTTTGAAATTATTTGGAATTTATGCAACGGATGCAAGCTAGATTAGAAGCAATGATAAAATCAAAGATACGGATACTAGAGATATTGTTGAAACTGAGGGTTAAAAATACATAAGAGAACCTATAGAAATTACTACGAAATGATAGCACTAAATGGTGTTGAGATCCTCATCTAAACCCGAACAAGAAGTTTGGATTTTGAAGCAAGCCCGAGGAAGTTGATAGATTGGATTTAATGACATGGATAAGTTCTTCCAATTATGAAGAAATGGTAGAGAGAAAAAAGAGTCATTTATTTGTGCGAAATTGAAAGGACATCAAGCACTTTGGTGGGATGGGTGCGGACGAGAAAGAAGGAGACTTGGTAAACAGCAATAAATAATTGGAGCAGGATGGTGACAAAGTTGAGAGGTAATTTTTTTCTAAGTGATTGTCAACTCTCATTATTTATACATATACAAAATCTTTAGACAGGTCAATGAAAGTCAAGGAATATATGAAGGAATTTTACAGAGTGGGCATAAGTGCAGAAAAATTCAAGATACAACAAAGAAGATTACGAAGATATATAAATGGTCTCGAAATGGAATGCAAGATGAGATAGAGTACGTGTCTCTAAAAACGTTGAAGGAGCTTATGGATGGCCTTGAGAGAGCTGAAAAAAACTCGTGAGGAAGCAATTTGCGAGAGTGGTACTTTTCAAGAAGGAAGTCAAGGTGGTAGAGGAAGATCTACAACACCTAGAAGAAGGAGCTAGCATGTCAGGTCATCATACACCCACGAGAAGGTGATGTAGAGGTGGAAGAGGTTTTTGAGAGGAAAAGGAGAAATGGAAGCCATAGGAAGAGAAAGGTAAATTTATATGTAATAAGCTTGGACATAAGAGGCTTATGAATGTCTAGGTTAATGTGGGGACAAATCGGAGAAATGTAATTGTTGTCGAATGAAGAAGAAGAAGCAAAGTGTTAGAAGCAATAAAAGTGCCAGAAGTAGAGAATATGCAGGGAGAAAGGAGAATCTTTAGTAGTTAACAAAGTTAAATACATTAACAAAGTTGTGAACGTGATGAAAAAACTTTGCCACAGAAGTGTGTACGAGGTTCAGGGAAAATGTTTGAAAATAAATAGTGAGTGATAGTGGTAAGCATAAAGCCATTTGGTCTCCTACAATGGTAGAGAAAGTGAAAGTCAAAACAAAGAAACATCCAACACCTACAGGTGTCATGGCTTGAGAAAGGACATGGGTGGTTAGTGAATAAGCAAATTAATAAAGAAATTGGAAATTCGATTGAAGGCCTGAATACAAAGACATAATTATGTGTGATGTGATGCCTATGGAAGTATGCCACATATTGCTGGGTAGACCTTGGAAATATGAAAAAGGAGCTATGCATGATGGGAAAAATAACACATACAAGTTTTGTAAAGATGGTGTCAATCATACATTGTTGCCTATAGAAGAAGAAGAAGATGCATTAAAAAGAAGATCTAATCTGAAAGCTTTGTTACTGAGTGGAAAAGAATATCTACAATGGATTGAATATGATGAGGTAAACTTTGCATTAATTTGCAAACCCAAGGTAGTAATTACTTCCACTAAAATTTTTGATTTACCAATTGAAATTCAAGAGATGCTGGAAAATTACTGTGATATCATTGTAGATGATTTCCCAAATGAATTACCACCTATTAGAAATATCAACCATCATATAGATTTGATTCCAGGAGCAAATTTGCCAAATAAAGTAGCATATAGGATGACTCCCACAGAAAATGAATAAATTAGGAAGTAGGTGCAGGAATTGTTAGATAAAGAACTGATCACAGAGAGTTTGAGTCCTTGTGCAGTGCCAACAGTGTTGAGTCCAAAAAAAGGTGGAGGCTAGAGAATGTGCACTCACTCAAGAACAATCAACAAAATAACAATTAGGTATAGATTTCCTTTACCCAAAAATGAAGATTTGATGGATTGTTTAAGTGGGACAAGATATTTTACAAAAGTGGATTTAAAGAGTGGCTATCATAAAATTATGATAAGGGAAGGAGATGAATGGAAGACAACTTTTAAAACAAATGAAGGATTGTATGAATGGATGGTAATGCCATTTGGATTATCAAATGCTCCTAGAACATTTATGAGGCTTATGAATGAAGTACTGAAGAAATTTATTAGTAAATTTGTAATAGTATATATGGATGATATATTAATTTACAACAAATCTAAAGAAGAACACCTGACACATTTGAATTATGTCTTAAAGAAGTTGCAGCAGGAAAAGTTGCTGGTAAATTTTAAAAAATGTTCATTCATGAAGGAAGAGTTGATATATTTAGGCTTTGTTGTTTCTGTTGACGGATTTAAAATGGATCTAGAGAAGACAAAGGCAATCATAGAATGGCCTTCACCTAAGAGTGTTTTTGAGGTAAGAAGCTTCCATGGTCTTGCTAGTTTTCATAGAAAATTCATAATGAATTTTAGTAAGATCAATGCTCCTATTATTGAAACCATAAAGAAGTACAAACAACCATTTAGATGGATTGATGAAGCAGAGAAAAATTTCCAGTTGTTGAAACAAAAGATAACAAAAAAGCCCATCTTAGTTTTGCCTGATTTTAACAAACCTTTTCAAGTGAAATGTGATGCCAGTGGAGAAGATATTGGAGTTGTGGTAAGTTAAGAAGACAGACCTATAGCTTATTTTAGTGAAAAAATGAATGAGACAAGAAGGAAATATTCTTCTTATGACAAGGAATTTTATGTAGTTGTGCAGTCATTAAAGAAGTGGAGACATTACTTGATGTCTAAAGAGTTTGTGCTTTATTCAGACAATCATGCATTGCAATAATTATGCAGCAGCCAAAATTGTATCATAAACATGCAAAATGGGTAGAGTATCTTCAAAGTTTCAATTTTGTATTGAAACATAGAATTGGCCAAGCAAACAAAGTAGCAGATGCCTTAAGTATAAAAAGCATTTTAGTTCAAGAAAGTCAAATTCAAGTGTTGGGTTTTGATTTTCTTAAAGAATTGTATAAGACAGATTTGGATTTTAAAGAGGCATTTGAAGCATGCAATAATATTGTTTTGTTGGATAGAAGTAAGTGGCTGGTTTTTTTCTTGCAAGAAGGTTTGTTATTTAAAAGAAATCAGTTGTGCATACCAAATTGTTCTATGAGAGAAAATTTAATTTAGGAGAAACATAGTGGTGGACTTGGTGGACATTTTGGTGCAGACAAGACTTATGAACAAGTGAGTCATTTTTATTTTTGGCCAAACATGAGATTTGAAGTGGAGAAGTATGTGCGAAATTGTAAAGTTTGTCATTATGCAAAAGGAAGGAGTCAAAACACAGATTTGTATGTTCCATTACCTATTCCAGATAAACCTTGGGATATGGTTAGTATGGATTTTGTTTTGGGTTTACCTAAAACACAGAGAGGGAATGATGCAATTTATGTTATAGTTGACAGATTTTCTAAAATGGCACATTTTATTCCATGTTATAAAACCAGTGATGCTACTCATATTGCTAATTTGTTTTTCAAAGAGATTGTAAGGTTGCATAGGTTACCTAACAACATTGTCTCTGATAGGGACACCATATTTGTTGGTCATATTTGGAGGACATTGTGGAAAAATCTTGGTACTAAACTAAATTTTAGCTCAGCTTATCACCCTCAGACTGATGAACAGACTAAGTTTGTGAACAGAAGCTTGGGTAATCTTTTAAGAAGCCTTGCAGGTGAGCATCCTAAACAGTGGGATCAGATTTTGGCATAGGCTGAATATGCGTATAATGACTCTCCTAACAGGAGTACAGGGCAGATTCCATTCCATTTAGTTTATGGAATGCACCCAAGAGGAGTGTATGAACTAAGAAATTTGGGAAAAGCAGAGATGAGAAGCACTAAAGGATAATATTTTGCTTCAGAAATTCAAGCAATACATGACCAGGTAAAACAACAGTTACAAGACAGCAACATCAAGTATAAGAGCAGAGCAGATATGAAGAAAAGAGAAGTTAATTTTGAGGTTTGAGATTTGGTTCTACCACACCTGAGGAAGGAAATATTTCCAAAAAGGGCATATAATAAGTTGAAATTTAAGAAAATTGGGCCATGCAGAGTATTGAGAAAATTTTCTGAAAATGCTTATGAAATTGAATTAACCCCTAACATTGGAATATCTCCAATTTTCAATGTTGCTTATTTGTACAGGTATGAATACAGCGACACAAATGATACAGCTAAAGGCAAAGAAGATATTGATTGGTTGAAACTGTTACCTACAACAAAAACATTGTAGGCACAGAGGATTTTAGACAAAATATTGTCTAAAAAGACAAGAGGACAGGAGTATTTTGAGTATTTGAGCAAGTGGAAAGATCAACCAATTGCAAAAGCTACTTGGATGACAGAAACCATGTTACAGAAATTGGGCAGTTCTGTAGGGAAGCTCATGGACAAGAGCCCGTGAAGAATTTTTTTCGTCAGGAGTCTGATGCAGGAGCATGATATCTCGAGGAAAAAGACTTCGATTTTATTCCAAAAATACAAAAAAAAAGTTTACAAGCAAAGGAGTGGGTTCCTTTAGCTAGCAATTTACTGTTTTAGTAGATAAGGTTTGACTAGTACTTAGGGGATTCAAGTTGTTTAATAATGGATTCAATGTATTTAGTTGTTAGTTGATAAATTTAAGGAAAATATTTTGTAGAGGGATTTTATCTAAAATTGGACAAATTCGATCCACAAAATGAGATCAATTTGGTTGTATGAACTCTATTTATGTAAGTTTGAACGATGAGAGTGAGGATTTTTGGCTGTAGAAGGATGGAACAATAGAAATTGATATTTCTTGGTATCATTGAGAAATCTGGGCATAAATTTCAAATCTCGGAGATTAATTTCCTTCGAAATATTTCTGAGTTAATATGATTAAATGTGGGCTCTGTTGATTAATTTCTATGTATATGTTTTCCTTTAAAAATTTTGTGTTCATTGTGAAAGCGAAATAGTCGAGATGTATTAAATGGCCAACAGTCATTGATATATGAAGACTATGGTTTCTTTGTGGAAGTGTAAAACTGGCGAGGTTGAAGAAAATAGTAAGGTTGTAATGCGTAAGGAGCCAAGATAAATCACCATCGTAAGATTTGCAATCTGACGACAATCACAATATAAGTTTCACAGAGTTTAACTTTTAAAACAGACCCAATGATTTTATAAGTCTGAATTGATAACTTAAGTTGACTGTCCAACACATACTTAATCCAATGGTTTTCGCAAACAGCTTGGAGATCCAACGATTATCGCAATATAACTTGCGCAGTGGTTAGTCTAATTGTTGGATGCGATAGTTTATAGGACATCTTTAATATGATTTGAAGTCCGTCATTAAATCAATTAATTGAGGAAAATGTGATTATGGGCTTAAATTGTAATTCCGCCATTGTTGAAAGGTTTAGTGGTTTACCAATATTGGTAAATTAACTAAAGGAGAAAAATACATGAATGAGCAATAAAGGTAAGGAGTCTAATCCAACAGATTTCACTCTCGACGTTGGAGAAAATGTCTCAAAGTTCGATAATTTATCATTAAATCCTGCAACCAGCCGACCATATTACATGCAGATCTTCTTAGTCATTGACTTGTGTGATCCTTGTTTGACCAACAAATCACGCATCTTGAGCTTCCAAAGCTCAAAGTTCTTCTTCCCATTGAACTTATCCACCTCAAGCTTTGCCTTTTGACTTAGATCTTGTTATACCTATTGACTCTCTCAGTTTTTTTGTGAATCAACCCCTAGCCATCATTTCTTCTAGCGTGGAGGTTTTTATATTGGGTTTACTGCACACATCCTCAAACAACAAGGCTCCCACAACATAATCATAATCAAGATTTTCCATGGTGCTAAAGCTAATAGAAATGACTAACAAGTCCCAAGATTTAGGCAATGAACACAATAACATAATTGTATTGTCTTAATCTTCAATTTTTACACCCATACTGGTTAATTGGCATACAAATATTGAAAATATTTAAATGATCAAACATTTTGGTACTTTTCATTTGTAAATTATACAATTTCCTCTTCAAATAGATTCAATTTGTGAAATATTAGGTTATGTAAAGTCTCTCCATTCTGCTCCATAAGTGTGCCATTGTTTTCTTTTCAACAATATTGAAAATAACATCATATGCTAGAGACAACCAAATGGTGTTGAGAGCTATTGAATCCAAATCTTCCCAACCCTTGTTAGGCACACCCACAAATTTCTTTCTCTTGCCTATCATTGACTTGTGCAATAATTTTTCCACCACTCGATCACGCATCATAAACATACAAAGCTTAAAGTTATTCTTCCCATTGAAATTATTCACCTCAAACTTTGACTTTTGTCTTAGATCTTGTTATACCTCTTCAACTCTCTCATCTTTTTGTGAATCAATCCCTAGCCACCATTGCTTCTAGTGTGGAGGCTATTATTATGTATTTCTTGCACACCTCCTTAAACAATAAGGCTCCCACGACATAATCATAATCAAGAGTGTGTGTTGTGCTAAAGCTAATAGAAATGACTAACTAGTACCAAGATTTAGGAAATGAACATAATAATGTCACTACATTGCCTTCATCTTCGAATTTGACACCCATACTAGTCAATTGGCACATAAGAGTACTGAAAATATTTAAATAATCAATAGTTTTGGTACCTTATTTTATTTGTAAATTGTACAATTTTATCTTCCAATAGATTTGGTTTGTGAAGGAATTTGTTATGTAAACTCTCTCCATTATGTTTCATAAGCGTGTCATTGTTTTATTTTCAAAAATATTGAAAATAACATCATATACCAAACACAACCGAATTGTGTTGAGAGCTCTTGCATCTAGATCATCCTAGTCCTTGTTATTCATGCCCACAAGTTTCTTTCTCTTGCTTGCCAATGACCTATGCAATCCTCGTTGCACCAACAAATCTTGCATATTGAGCTTCCAAAGCTCGAAGTTGTTATTCCCATTGAACTTATCCACCTCAAAATTTGCATTCAAAATGTTTTCCAATTGATGTTGCATAACAAACACCAAACTCTAATAGAGTCTATTGAAAAAAAATGCTTTGATACCACATGTTGATTAAAAAAATGTAAGCCTACAAAATCATATGAATTTGTGACACAAAGAATTTGCGAAGTAATAATGGAAAAAGCAAAATGAAATAAAAGAATTCAACAAGACAATGAGTTACATGGTAAAACCTTGACAATATGCTAAGGAAACATCCACAAAGCAAGGTATCAATATTCTTATTGCTCAAAGGTAAAATTTAAAATCTTCCATGGTAGTGATTACAAAAAATAAATTGCATATACCTCTCAAAGCTATGAAACTACATAGATATATAATGTCATTTAACATAACCACCACCACTCTCAACAACCAAATTCTCTCTCTCTCTCTCTCTCTCTCTCTCGCTCTCTCTCTCTCTCTCTCTCTATCTCTCTCTCTCTACA